>CM038226.1:108457256-108568054 GCA_021442155.1 Cymbidium sinense
TATTTTTGGTTATATTTAGTTTTAGTTTAGGTATTTAGGTTTTAGGTTTTGAGTTTAGGATTTAGGGTTTAGGTTTTGGGTTTATGGTTTTGGGTTTAGGGTTATAGGTTTAGGGTTTAGGGTTTAGGGTTTAAGGTTTAGGGTATATGGTATAGGGTTTTAGGGTTTAGGGTTTAGGGTTTAGGGTTTAGGGTTTAGGGTTTAGGGTTTAGGTTTAGTTTAGGGTTTTAAGGTTTAGGGTTTAGGGTTTAGTGTTAGTTTTAGGGTTTAGGGTTTAGTGTTAGAGTTTTCTTTATTTTTTTTGTAAATTAAGTAAACTTGTAGGTTGTAGTTTATTTATTTTAGTTATTTTATTTTTTATTTATTTTAGTTTATTTTATTTTTATTTTTATTTAGGTTTATTTTTATTTAGTTTAGTTTATTTGGTTTAAGTTTATTTACTTTAGTTTAGGTTATTTATTTTAGTTTATTTTTTAGGTTTAGGTTTAAGTTTATGTTTATTTTTTAGTTTAGTTTTATTTTAATTTAATTTTTTAGGTTGAGGTTTTGGTTTTTATTTTATTTTTTTTTTAGGTTTAGGTTTTAGGTTTTTATTTTATATTTATCTTGAGGTTTTATTTTTTAGTTTAGGTTTTGGTTTATTTTTAGTTTATTTTATTTTATTTAGTGTTTAGCTTTAGGTTTAGGTTTAGTTTATTTGAGGTTTAGGTGTAGGTTTTATTTATTTTAGTTTAGTTTATTTTATCTTCGGTTAGGTTTATTTTATTTTAATTTTAGGTTTAGGTTTTTTAAGTTTATGGTTTATGTTTAATTTTTTTTTTATTTTTAGGTTTATTTTATAGGTTTAGGCTTTTATTTTATTTATTTATTTTATTTTATGTTTATTTAATTTTTAATTTAGGTTTAGTTTTTATTTTATTTAGGTTTTTTCTTTTTAAGTATAGTTTAGGTTTTTATTTATTTTATTTTAGTTTTGTTTTTTTTTAGGTTCAGGTTCAGGTTTAGGTTTAGGTTTAAGTTTTAGTTTAGGTTTTTATTTTATTTTATTTTTTATTTTATTTTCGTTTAGGTTTATGTTTTTAGCTTTTTAGTGTTTAGGGTATAGTGTTTAGGGTTTAGGGTTAGGGGTCTAGGGTTTAGGGTTTAAGGTTTAGGATCATGCCTTTGCCAGAGTCTATAATTATTCCATGTAAATTGAGACCCACTAAAGCCAATGTAAGAAAGATGACAATCAAAGATCATGTTATTAAAATCTTCCATAGAAAATAAGTTTAGAGCATTACCACAAACCCATTCAGAGGAAGAAGAGATAGTATTAAAGTCTCCACCCACAAACCAATGTGCATCAACAGAAGAAGAAAAGCTAATAAGATCCTCCTAAAGAATGCATCTATCATTTCTATTACAAGAAGCATAAACAAATGAACCCAAACAAAACAAATTATCAAAAGTAATCATAACATTCACAACTTGGGATAAACCATCCAAAACCTACAGAACATAGGGACTATTCCAAAATATCCAAATTTTATTGCTCGAGTTATCAAAAAAATTTCCAAAGCCAATCATTCTAGAGATAAAAGAAATGTTAGAAGGAAGAATAAAGGGTTCCAAGATAGCCAAGAAGGAAATATTATGAGTACGACCTAAGTTTCTAAATCTATTTCTAATAGAGAGGGTACCAATCCTTCTCACATTCCAAATTAAGAAAGAAATAATTTATTTTTGGGCAGAAGAGCTATATCTAGAAACTCTGGCAAAATTAGAAAATTTAGCTTTAGGAGTTTTATTTTTCTTTCTAAAAATCATTTGAAATTTATTAGTCATATCCACAACATCACCATCCGATAGTGATTGTTCAAGGATATTTTTGGAATAAGGTTGCACATTTAAAACATCATTCCAAGCCACTTCACCTTCTTCCAAATCATTATTATGTTGAAGTATCGTAGATATTAGTTCAACATAGATGAAAGAGAAAGATTAGAGCCATTTAAAGCATAAGTGCCTAAGTCAGGATTAGCAACTTTATCATTAGTTTGCTCACCATTCAAGCCCTTATCAAGGATCATAATTTCTTCAATTAAATGTGGTAAAGAAGCAGGAATGGAATCATTTGAGATAGAATCATCATCCATAAGTTTCAAAAACATATTATTATCCATATGATTACCAATATTAGGGGGATTCAACTTTATAGGCCCATTAAATGGTAATGCATCCTTATTAACATGACTGACATCCAAAAGCTAATTAGGCTTAAGAACTACAACATTGTCCAAAGGTGCAATGGGAGGATCACGATAATGTCCCTTGGATTCAGGTAAAGAATTGTCCATAAGAATAGCTTTATGTGGTTTAAACGAGGGCACCTTCATATTGGGATCCAAATTATTATGAATGGGTTTAGGTTTCTTAAGGTGAGGATGAACCACAAAGCAATCTGAAACTTCATGACCATGAATTTTGCAATGGGAATAAAAAATAGGAAAATTCTTAAAATCTACTTTTTGCAAATAACCATATTTCTTTGATCCTAGCCAAATTTCCTTTGGAATTTTTTTGGTTATATCCAACTCAACTAGAATCCAAGCAATAGATGGTTATTAGAATTGATCATCTTGAAGAGGATAACCGAACAATGTACCCACATAAAAAAGAAATTAATGAAATGGACACGCAAATTAGGAAGAGAGATCCAAACTGGAATAATAGGAGATTCCTCCTTCATATCAAAAATGGCATCCATTTCAACAATTCCATCTGAGAATTGAAAACAAAATATGAGCATCGAGAAAATCACGAGAGTAATGTAAGTCATTGGAAAGTTGAATCAATACATGATGGGAATCGATCAATCCAATATAAAAAATTCCAAAGAGTTTCAAGCTATGGAAAAAGGTCAAATATTCTCCAAAGTAGGATGAAGCAAAGAAAATTTACCCACCAAAGTGAAATCAAAGATAAGCCTTTCCACAATCACATTATCATGGGTACACCCCGGAAGGAAGTCGAGATAAGCTCGAGAGACTCACTAGCACAATTAGCCTTACCTGTAAGAACATCCTTCAATGATTTCAATGATAGTAATGGATTTAAGCCATATACCCCAAAAGAATCAGAAACCTTGATGGGTGTAGTCGTAATCTTAAGATTTCCCCATGGGGAAGCAGAAAATGCAGCCATGATCAACAGCAACACATGATAGGAGAAGACAAAAGTAGAGCAAAATTATCAAACTAGAGTCACCATCTGAGATGTCAAAAAGAAAATGCACAGAGGGGACACACCTCCACATGGGAAATAGAATTTTCTGGAGCACTAAAGAAACAGAGGAGAGAGACGATGCTCAAACGAATGGGTTTAGGATTTAGGGTTTAGGGTTTATGATTTAGTGTTTAGGGTTTAGTGATTTTTTTAAATTAAGTAAACCAGTAGGTTTAAGTTTATTTAGTTTATTTTTAATTTTTATTTAGGTTTATTTTTTATTTTTTTTCATTTAGTTAATATATTTTAAGAATATTTAGTTTTGTTAATTTTTTAGGTTTAGGTTTAGGTTTATGTTTATTTTCTAGTTTATTTTTATTTTTATTTTATTTTTTATGTTTTGATTTTATTTTTTATTTTTAGGTTTAGGTTTAGGTTTCTATTTTATTTTTTTAGGTTTAGGTTTAATTTTTTTTTTACTTTAGGTTTAGGTTTATTTTTAATTTATTTTATTTTATTTAGTTTTGGGTTTAGATATAGATTTAGGTTTTATTTATTTTAGTTTAGTTTATTTTTTTAAATTTAGGTTTATTTTATTTTATTTATTTTAGGTGTTTTTTTTATTAGTTTAGGTTTTATTTTTTATTTTATTTAGGTTTATTTTATTTTATTTTATTTTATTTTAGATATATTTTATTTATTTACGTTAGTTTTATTTTATTTTGGTTTTTATTTTTAGTTTATTTATTTTTTAGTTTAGTTTAGGTTTTTTATTTATTTTAGTTTAAATTTTATTTTTTTTTTATATTATTTTAGATTTATTTTATTTATGTTTAGGTTTAGGTTTAAGTTTTAGTTTAAGTTTTATTTTATTTTATTTTTTATATTATATTTATCATTTTTATTTAGTTTTTTGGTTTTTTTATTTTAGGTTAGGTTTTATGTTTTTTAGGGTTTGGGTTTAGATTTAGGGTTGGGGCATTTTAGGGTTTTAAGTTGGTTTGTAGGTTTTTGGGTTTAAGGTTTAAGGTTTAGGGTTTATTGTTTATTTTTTTAGGGTTTAGAATTTAGATTTTATGGTTTAGGGTTTTGGGGTTTAGGGTTTATGGATTTAGCCTATAGAGGTAGTTTAGGGTTTGTTTCAGTGGTTCTAAGTTAAGAATTTTATTTTTAATTTTATTAAATTCAAACCAAGTAGGTTTAATATTAATTAGTTTATTTTATTTTATTTTTTATTTTTTTTATTTTATTTAGTTTTTTTTAGGTTTATTTATTTTAGTTTATATTTATTTTAGTTTATTTTAGTTAATTTTTATGTTTAGGTTTAGGTTTATTTTATTTTATTTAGTTTTATTTTTTTATTTTATTTTTTAGGTTTAGGTTATTTTATTATTTATTTTTAGGTTTAGTTTAGGTTTTTTATTTATTTTTAGGTTATGGTTTTAGGTTTTTTTTTTAGGTTTTATTTTAGTTTAGGTTTAAGTTTATTTTTTTTAGTATATTTTATTTTATTTAGTTTAGTGGTTAGTTTATTTTATTTTATTTTTTGTTTAGGTTTTATGTCTTTTTAGTTTTTATGTTTTATGTTTATTTGTTTTATTTTATTTTAAGTTTTTTTTTTTTTTTAGGTTTAGGTTTATTTTTTATTTATTTTAGGTTTTTTTATTTTAGGTTTGGTTTTTATTTAGTTTTATTTTATTTTATTTTATTATTTATTTTATTTATTTTAGTTTTATTTTTTTTTTTATGTTTTGGTTTAGGTTTCAGTTTTAGTTTATGATTTTATTTTATATTTTTTTATTTATGTTATTTTGGTTTTGGTTTTTTTATTTATTTTATTTGTTAGGTTTTATTTACTTTAGGTATAAATTTTTAGCTTTTTAAGGTTTAGGGTTAGTTTAGGGTTTAGGGTTTAGGGTTTAGGGTTTTGGGTTTTGGGTTTGTGGTTTAGGGTTTAGGGTTTAGGGTTTGGGGTTTAGGGTTTTATGGTTTAGGGTTTAATATTTTTTTAAAAAAGATAGTAAACCTGTAGGTTTAGATTTATTTAGTATATTTAGTTTATTTTTTTATTTTATTTTAGGGTTTGTGGGTTTTTAGGTTTGTTTTGGTTTAAGGTTTAGGTTTTAGTTTAGTTTATAGTTTTGGTTTTTTTTTTTTTTTAACAAAGAACAAATTGATTCAATATTTCTTCTTTTTGATTTCATCAACCAAGTAACACACCAAGTTTTAAGTTTTACAACATAGATAAAAATGAGCACATTAAGCAAATCAAAAATATTAGATAACTAGAACCGTCTTTATTATAAAGACATTGTTCATAAGGAGCAGATCGGATTGGCCATTCTTCAGTTTCTCTAGTTCCCATCAAAACCAGGTAGTAGATCCACCATCATATCATTTCCACACCACCATGGTTGTAACCTCCGTTTTCATGCATAACCACCACTTTTACCATTCTATATAGACCTAGTAGGATAATTGCCTTATTCTTAACCACTTTAGACTAAGCTTTATATGATGTTCCTCAAGGTTTACCCATTTTTAGGTTTTTCTTTTTGGAAAGTTAGAATTTTATTACCATAAAATAAAGGATTTCTTTAAAGGGGTATTCATTTCTATAAAACTTAAAGAGCTACAAGAAACCTAAAGAGCTAAAATTTTTAAGTATAATGGAAAAAGTAAAAGAGCAAAAGCAACAAAGATAAAAGCAAATGAGAAAAAGACACAAAAGGACTAATAAAACTTAAGAAAATAGTAAAAGGACTAGTTATCATGATTCCTTTTAGAAGGAAAGTTAAGCAAGATCCACATCAACAGTACTTGAGTTGGCTTAGTAATGATTATTCCATCTATGAAGTTCCAACTTGCAAAAGAATTCTACAAAATAGTACAAAAGCAATGGTCATAGATGAAGGAAAAATGATAAAGTAAACAATTTAGAAAGGGCTGAGAAAGAAAAGACTCAGGCATAGTTAAATCATCTCAAGGGGCAACAATACATATGAGCATCCAAACTTCATGAGAAGGGTTACAATCATATGCATGTCACAACCAAGAGAGAAGATATGGGAAACATCAAGGCCATCATATCTAGCATAGTAAGAAACCATCCTGGCAAAATAGTCCATAGTGATTAGTTTTACCAAAACAACAAGAGCTCATATCTCCAGACAAAATAACCAATAATAAGGTTTACAACAAGATTAGGGAAATAACAACACCCAAGGAAGAAAAATAAAGGAAAATAGCACACAAGAGAGAATAACCAACCCAAGAGGTAAGAAACAAACCAAAAGAACCTAAAAGCACCTAAACCAACCAAAACATCCAACATCCATAGCCAACCAACCCACCAAATAGCCAACCATCCTAGTTACCATCAAAACCAACTAGCAAACAGAGCCAATACAGAGCATAAAAAGTGAGAAAAGAACAACATAGACAAATCCAAAACCCACTGAGATCTCCAAAATAACTTGGTAGTCACTATAAACTAGAAATGCCAAGGCGACCACCCAACCATAAGCAATTTGTAAAGAAAGGAACAAGGCCATAGGCAAAAAATACACCTTCCAAATCCTAAAGAGCACATACAAAAAGAGAAAATAGGGAGACAACAACCACAGAACAACTAACTCTAATTCACAAGGCAGATGGAACCAACCATTAGAAACCTCCAAGCTAAACCAATAAAGGAGAATAACAACCACCAAAAAACCCAAAATTGAGCCAGCCTAGAAGAGGGTAACAACACCCATAGAAAAATAACCACCCAAAATAGCCAAGAAGAAGAACGAAATAAATAGGAGTAACCAGCAGAACCAACCATATGATCTGCAAAACTAATTTGAATAAGGCCACAGCTAGCCAAAACCAGAGGCAGACCCAACATTCATTGGATAAAGGGGTATTCCAAAATTTGACACAACCATAACCCAATAGGAGACACAAAGCACGAGCCACAGAAAGAAAATCACCAAGCTTAGAGGATAAGGAAACCAATTAAAAACAACACCACTATGACCCAAAAAAAGGTCATGCAAGTATAGAATGGGGTAAAGAGGAAGGTGATTTAAGTATAGAAATAAACTCAGCAAAAACCACTTCCTAGTGAGGGGAGAAAGAATAAAAAATAACAAAAAATAGTAATAAAACCACCATAGCAAAAAATCAACAAAAGAATAGATGAGGTAAGGCCCATTGTTATCCGTGATTGACTAGACCAGATGAATGCTTAGATAAGCTATGGTTATCAAATAAAATGAGCTCATTTAATTCCCTCCCAAATTAGATAGGAAATCAACACAAGCATTACCTTCACAAAGAATGTGAGAAATTTTGTAGCAAACTTGAGAAAGAAGATTTTTAGTGTGATTAAGAAGATAAAATAAGTCAGCATTTCCCATTGTATTATTATTGAGCATATCAAGTAAAAGAAGAGCATTAACTTCAGTCCAAATATTAAAGTGGGCTTTTCTTAAACAAATATCAATAGCTATGTTAACATCCAAGAGTTTAACATAAATAACATAAGAAGCTTTGAGGGGGTAAGCAAATACACAAATTACAGTGCCTTTAGAATCCCTAACAATTCCACCACAACCATATTGTTAAGGGAAACAAAACCATCAGTATTGATCTTAATAGAATTTTCTTTAGTCTTAATCCAATGTGTAATCCTAATACTCTTGCCAGATGGATCATCACGCAAAGTGATACCTAGTTTTTTAGCCACAAATTTATAACCTCTAAAGTGAAAATTGCTAATTAAATTTGCATTAACCAAAGCATGAATTTTTTTCTTTAGTTCTAGTAAAGATCCTTCTATGGTTATTGGGGATGCCATGATATTTAACATCATTTTTATCCATCCAAATGAACCAAATAATGGTAACAATAATTAAAACATTGATATGACCTTTCATAGTTTTATGGAAACAAACTTCAAGAAGTTGATATAATGAAAGAGAGCAATGAAAATAGTTATTGTTAAATAATTCATCATATCATTTGCAAAGTTTCATAGCAATAGCACCATTCAAAAAAACATGATGAACATTTTTAATATTAAAGAAACAATAGCACTTAGAAGGTAAGTAAAACCATTTTAGAGCAATGAATTAACCAGGATGAAGTTATTCAAAATCCTCCAAGCTAAATTTGAATAAAAATGGGAATAATATTATTTAAGTTTAATGATAATAGAGGTATTCTTTTATTTCTAAAATTTCAAACCTCTTTAAGAACAAATCACCATTCAAAGTTTGATAAAGGATTTGATTTGGTTTATTAGAAAAGATAGCGATGTTGCAAAACTTATCAAAATACAAATAGAATGTAGTTCTCAAGTTTTTTTTCATTCCAATTATTAAATCAGAGGTTTAGGGTTTTGGGTTTAGGGTTTAGATTTATTTAGGATTTAGGGTTTATGGTATTTTTTTTTAAAAAAATAATTAAGTAAATGATTAGGTTTTTATTTATTTAGTATATTTAGTTTATTTTTTTAGTTATTTAGTGTTTACATTTTATGTTTTAGGGTTTAGGAATTCATGGTTTAGGGTTTAGGATTTAGGGTTTAGGGTTTATGGTTTAGGGTTTAGGGTTTAGGTTTTAGGTTTAGGGTTTAGGTCTTGGGTTTTTTTTTATAATAGAGAACAAATTGATTCAACATTTCTTCTTGATTTCATCACCAAGTAACACACCAAGTTTTTAAGACACAAGTGGCGACATAGATAAAAAATGAGCACATAGATCAAACCAAAAAATCTAGATAACAGAACCATCTACTATAAAGACAGCCATAAGCAATGATGATTGGTTCATTTTAGTTTCTCCAGTTCCATCAAACCACCGACCTCAGTGGATTTGCCATCATATCCTCGATCTCTCCTGCCACCACCATATTGTAACCTCCATTGCTCGCCACCTCCATAACCACCATTACTCTGACCACCACCTCCATATCCACCAGCACCTCTAGATCCCCCACCACCACTACGATAACCACTGCCTCCACCTTTGCCTCCACCTTTGCCTCCACCATCAGATCTTGACTGAGCTTGGTTGATGGCAATGTTCTTGCCATCAAGGTTTTGCCCATTCTTAGGGCTTATGTTTTTTTAGTGAAAGTTAGAATTTTATTATCATAAAAATAAAGGATACAATGTCCTTAAAAGGGGTAATGCTCAAATTTCTACAACTCAGAAAGCTACAAAAAAACCTAAAGACCTAAACCTCCATCTAAGTACAATGAAAAAAGAAAATAAAAGAGCAAAAGTAACAACATAAAGAAAATGAGAAAAGACACAAAAGAACTAATAAAACTTAAGAAAATAGTAAAAGGACTAGTTAGTAGCAGCTCATAATCCCTTTGAGAAGATAAGCAAGATCCACATCAACAACACTTGAGTTGGCTGAGTAAAGATTATTCCATCAGAAGTTCCAACCAAAAGAAATCTACAAACACTACAAAGGCAATTTTCATAGCTCAGGGAAAATGATAAAGTAAACAATTTAGAAAGTCGAGAGAAAGAGAAGGCTGCTCAATTAAGATCATCTCAAGGGAAACACATATGAGCATCCAAACTTCATGAGAAGGGTTACAATCATATGCATGCTACCAACTAGAGAGAGAAGATATGAGGGAAACATCAAGGCCATCATATCCAATATACCTGATATAAGCAACCATCTGAGGCAAAATAGTCCATTGTGATCTAGTTCCTTCACCAAAAAAATAGAGAATGCAAGCTAGTAGCCAGCCAGCAGCCAACCCACCAACCAAAACCCATAATAGATCAAACACATAAATCCAGATCCCGGGTTACTAAGGTTAGGCCAGAACAACCCACAACTATCTCTAGAGCACTAGCAATCCAAATCCAAGGACAAAACCTCCACCCAAATAGCAAAATAGTAGACGATTAGAAGAAACCAGAGAGAGGAAAGCCATAACATTGAAAGACTAAGAGGACATCAAGAAATTACCATCAAAACCACCACCAAGGCATCCAAAAGGAAAGTAAATCCACTATAACCAACCAAAAGGCAAATATCAGGAAATAAAGAAAGCTAACAAAACCAAAGGGTGTCAATACCAACAGCCAAAATAAAGCCCAAAACCCCAAGCCATGGCACAATTATCCAAGGCAAGCAAATACAAAAAACCCTCAAGAACCCCAATAATAAGTCCTAAAATACCAAAAATCACAAGAGCTCATATCCTCCGCCAACAAAATTGCCAATAAAACCACCCAGGCCAACAGCCATTAAGATGAGCAGCAGGAGAAGTCAGAGCAGCAAGAAAATTGACTCCCAAATCGAGAAGCAAAAATAGTTGCACCCAAGAGAGGACAACTAATTAAGGAGCAGATGAGAAACCCAACCAAAAAAACCTAACCAAAAGCACCTAAACTAACCATCAAACACAACCAACACATCCACCCATGCAACCAACCCAGCCAACCAACTAGCCTAGTTAGCCAAAAAAAAAAAACCAAACAAATAGAGCCAATATAGAGCCCAAAAGAGGAAAAGAACAACAATACAAAGCCACAACCCACCTGGAGATCTCTAAAATAACCAAGAAAAAAAATGGTAGTCACCCAGCCAAACTAGAAAAGGCCAAGGAGGACTACCCAACCACAAACAGCAAAACTACAAGGAATGGAACAAGGCCAAAGGCAAACCCCTTCCAAATCCAAAGAGTGACAATCACTACAAATGGGAGACAACAACCACATAACCTAACTCTAATTCACAAGGTAGATGGAACCAACCAGAGACCTCCAACAAAACCAAGAAAGGAGAATAGTAACCACAAAAACCCCAAACTAAGCCAAGCCAAAGAGGCCAAGCAATAATAAAAAATAACCAGTAGATGAAAGAAACAAATAGCAATAACTAGGAAAACCAACTATACGTCCCCAAATCCAATTTAAAAAAGGCCATTGCTAGCAAAAACTAGAGGCAAACCAAACATTCATTGGTAAAAAGGGTAGGCCAAAATCTAGCACCCCAACCCAACAGAGACACAAAGCTGAAAAAAAGAAAACCACCAGCTCATAGGATAGGAAAACCAAAAAAATACACCACCACAAAAAAAGGTCAGGAAAGTATAGAATGTGGTAAAGAGGAAGTATAGAAATAAACTCAAGAAAACCACTTCCTAGTGAGGGGAGCACAAAAAAAAAAAACAACAAAAAAATAGATTGAATAAAACCACCATAAAAACATCAACAAAAGAGAGAAGGTTAAAATCTAAGGTAAGGTAGTCAAAGGTTATCCAGATTGACCAAACAACGATGCTTAGGTAAGCTATGGTTAAATAAGTGAGCTCATTTAGTTCCTCCCAAATTATCCGAAATTAGAGCATTACTTTAACAAAGAATGTGAGAAATTTTGTAGCAAACTTTAGAAATAAGCTTTTAGTGTGATTAAGAAGATAAAATAAGTCAACATTTCCCATTATTATTGACCTTATCAAGTAAAAGAAGAGCATCAACTTCAATCCAAATATTAAAGAGGCCTTTGCTTAAATAAATATCAAAAGATTTGTTAATAGCCATGAGTTTAGCATAAATAATAGAACAAGCTTTGAGGGGCTAAGCAACAACACAAATGATAATGCCTTTAGAATCCCTAAGAATTCCATGACAACCATATTTGTTTGGAGAAACAGAACCATCAGTATTGATCTTAATATAATTTTATTTAGGATTAATCTAATGTATAATCCAAATACTCTTGTAGGAAGGATCATCATGCAAAGTGATACCCAGTTTTTTAGCCACAAATTTATAACCTCTAAAGTGAAAATTGCTAATTAAATTTGCATTAAACAAAGCATGAATTGTTTATTTAGTTCTAGTAAGGATCCTTTTATGGTTCATAGGGATGCCATGATATTTAGCATCATTTCTATCCATCCAAATGTGCCAAATTAGGGTAATAGCAATTAAAACTTTGATATGACCTTTCACAATTTTATGGAAATAATTCAAGAAGTGGATATAATGAAAGAGAGCCATGAAAATAGTTAGTGTTAAATAAATCAACATATCATATCCAAAGTTTGGAAGCAATAGCACCATTGACAAAAACATGTTTAACATTTTCAATATGAAAGAAACAATAGCACTTAGGTAAGTAAAGCTCTTTAGAGCAAGGAATCAATAGATGAAGTTATTCAAAACCTCCAAGCTAAAATGAATATGAAATGGGAATGATATTGTTCCAAAGTTTAATGAAAATATAAGAGGTGTTTTATTTCTAATAAAATTCCAAACCTCTTTAAGAATGAAATCACAAGAAAGCTTGAAAGATTTGATCCGATTTATTAGAAAGACAATGATGTTGCAAAATTTGTCAAAAAATAGAAATAGAATGTTGTTTTCATTCCAATATTATTAAGTCAAGGTTTATTGTTGTAGGTTTGTTATGGTTTAGGGTTATTAGGTTTAATATTTAGGTTTAGGATTTAGAGTTTGGGGTTTTTTTTTTAATTATTTAAACTAGTAGGTTTAGGTTTATTTAATATAATTTATTTATTTAGGGTTTTGGGTTTAGGTTTTAGGGTTTAGTTTTTGGTTTTAGGTTTAGAGGGTTTAGGTTTAGGGTTAAGGTTTAGGGTTTTAGGGTTTAGGTTTAGAGTTTAGGTTTTTGGTTTAGAGTTCGTGTTTAGTTTAGTGTTTAGGGTTTTGATTTTCTTTTTTTTTAAAGAGAATAAATTGATTCAATATTTCTTCTTTTGATTTCATTAACTAGGTAGCAAGACATGTTTATACATACATATCTAAAATGAGTATAGAGCAAATAAAATCCTAGATAATTAGAACTATCTTTACTATAAATACATAGTTTTATAAGCAGCTGATCAGATCGGCCAGTCTTTAGTTTCTCTAGTTCCCATCAGAACCACCTCGACCTCTTGAGTTGTTGGATCCACCATCATATCCCAAATATCTCCCTTTGTCACCACCACAATTGTAACCTCCATCGCTCCTCTCACTTCCAAAACCACCATTACTCTGACCACCACCTCCATATCCACCAGGCCCTCCAGATCCCCCACCACGACTGCGATAACCACTGCCTCTACCTTCACCTTCACTACCAGATCTAGACTTAGCCTGGTAGATGGTGATGTTCCTGCAATCAAGGTTCTGCCCATTCTTAGGGTTTAAGTTTTCTTTTTTAGGGAAATAAGAATTTTATTACCATAAAAATAAAGGATACAATGTCCTTAAAAGCAATAAAGCTCAAATTTCTACTTCTCTTAGAGCTACTAGAAATCTCAAGAGGTAAACCCCCATCTAAGTACAATGGAAAAAGAAAATAAATGAGCAAAAGCAACAACACAAAAGCAAATGAGAAAGACACAAAAAGGACTAATAAAACTTAAGTAAATAGTAAGGACAAGAGTAGCTCATGATCCCTTGAGAAGGCAAGATAAGTATGATCCACATCAATAGTACTTTAGTTGGATGAGTAAAGATCATTCCATCTATGAAGTTCCAAGCTACAAAAGAAATCTGCAGAACACTACAAAGGCAATGGTCATAGCTCAAGGGAAAATAATAAAGTAAGCAATCTAAAAAGAGTTGAGAAAGAGAAGGCTCAAGCTCAGCTAAGATCATCTCAAGGGGAAACAATACATATGAGCATCCAAACTTCAAGAGAAGGGTTACAATCATATGCATGCTACCAACCAAAGTGAAGATATTGGGAAACATCATTGCCATCATAGCGAACATACTTCATATAAGTAACCATCCAAGGCAAAATAGTCCATGTTCCAATTCTACAAAAAAATAGAGAAAAAACCAACACCAACCAAAAAACCCACAATCAAACACATAAAGTCACATCCTAGAATTTATAGTAGGGTCAGTGGCCAAGAACAACCCTGAACTATCTCTAGGGCACTAGCAATCTAAATCCAAGGGAAAAACCTCTACCCAAATAGCAAAATAGTAGAAGATAAGCAGCACTAGAGAGAGGAAATCCATAACATTAAGAGACCAAGAGGGTATCCAAAAATTACCATCAAAACCACCACCAACATAGCAAAAAAGAAAGCAAATCCACCATCACCAACCAAGATGAGAAATATCAGAGAACAAGAAGAGCCAACTAAACTAAAGAGAGTCAACACCAACAAACCAACATAAAGCAAAACACCAAGCCATGACACAAGCATCAAGTAAAGATAGCCACAAAAACCCCTCAAGCCAACTCAATAATGTCCTAAATAGGACCAAAAAAACACAAGAGCTCATATCCTCCACCAACAAAATAACTAATAAAATAACCTAGGCTAGCAGCCAACAGGATGAGTAGTAGGAGAAGTCAGAGCAGCAGGAAAATCAACGCCCAAATTGGGAAGAAAAAATAAAGGAAAAATAGCTACACCCAAGAGAGGATAACCAACCCAGGAGCAAACTAGAAACCCAACCAAAAGAACCCAACTAGGAGCACCTAAACCAACCACCAAACACAAACACATCCACCCATAAAAAACTAGCCAGCAAAATAGCCAACCAAAATAACAAAACCAACTAGTAGACAAAGCCAATATAGAGTCCAAAAAGAGGGAAAAGATCAACAACAGACAAAGCCACAACCCACCGACAAATCTCCAAGAAACCCAAGAAATAAAAAAGTAGTCACCCAACCAAACTAGAAAAGGCCAAGGAGGACCACCTAGCCACAAGAAGTAAAACTATAAGGAAAGGAATAAGGCCAGAGACAAACAAAACCCCTTCAAAATCCCAAAGAGAAGACAATCACTATTAAGGAGAAATTGAGGAGACAACAACCATAGAACAGCTAACTCCAATTCACAAGGTAGTTGGAACCAACCAATAGAAACCTCCAAGACAAACCAGAAAAATAGAACAACAACCACCAAAAATACCCAAAACTAAGCCAAGCTAGAAGAGGCCAACAATAACCTTGAAAAAATAACCACCCAAAATAGCCATGTAGATGAAAGAAACAAATAGCAACAACCAGCACAACCAACCAGCACAACCAACCATAACATCTACAAATCTAATTCAAAAAAGGCCACAGCCAGCCAAAACTAGAGGCAAACCCAACATTAATTGGTAAAAGTGGTAGGCCAAAATTCTACATAGCCACAACCCAACAAGAGACACAAAGCATGGGCCACAGAAAGAAAACCACCACGCTCAAAGGGTAGGGAAACCAATTAAAAATAACACCATTATGACCCAAAAAAGGCCAGACAAGTATATAATGTGGTAAAGAGGAAGGGGGTTTAAGTATAGAAATAAATTTAGCAAAAACCACTTTCTAGTGAGGGGAGCACAAAAAAATTAATAAAAAATATACTGAATAAAACCACCATAGCAAAAAGTTCAACAAAAGAGCAGAAGGTTAAAATCTAAAGTAAAGCAATCCAATGTTATGCATATTGACCAGACCACACAAATGCTTAGGTAAGCTATGGTTATCAAATAAAGTGAGCTCATTTACTTCCCTTCCCAAATTTACCAGGAAATCAGCACAAGCATTACCTTCACAATGAATGTGAGAACTTTTGTAGAAAACTTGAAAAAGAAGCTTTTTAGTGTGATTAAGAAGATAAAATTAGTTAGTATTTCCCATTTTATTATTATTATATATAAAAAGAAGAGCATCAACTTCAATCTAGATATTAAAGAGGCCTTGCTTAAACAAATATCAATAGCTTTGATAATAGCCATGAGTTCAGCATAAATAATAGAACAAGCTTTGAGGGGGTCGACAAAGCACAAATGACAATGCCTTTAGAATAAATTCCACCACAACCATATTTGTTTGAGGAAATAAAACCATCAATATTGATCTTAATAGAATTTTTTTTAGGCTTAGTCCAATGTATAATCCTAATACTCTTATAGGAAGGATCATCATGTAAAGTGAGACCTAGTTTTTAGCCACAAATTTATAACCTCTAAAGTAAAATTGCTAATTAAATTTGCATTAAACAAAGCTTTTTTTATTTAGTTCTAGCAAGGATCCTTTTATGGTGCATAGGGATGCCATGATATTTTTCATCAGTTCTATCCATCCAAATGAACCAAATAAGGGTAAAAGAAATTAAAACTTTCATATGACCTTTCACAATTTTATGGAAAGAAACTTCAAGAAGTTGATATAACGAAAGAGAGTTGTGAAAATAGTTAGTGTTAAAAAAATCATCATACCATATCCAAAGTTTGGAAGCAATGACACCATTGACAAAAACATGATTAACATTTTCAGTATGAAAGCAACAATACCACTTAGAAGGAAACTATAACCCTTTAAGCCAGAATAAGGAATCAACAGAGATGAAGTTATTCAAAATCCACCAAGCTAAAACTGAATAAGAAATGGGAATGATATTGTTCCAAAGTTTAATGAAAACATTAGAGGTGTTCTATTTATTTCTAATAAAATTCCAATCCTCTTTAAGAATAAAATCACCATTGTAAGAGATCATGAAAAAGATTTGATCTAGTTTATTAGAAAAGAGAAACTTAGCAAAAATAGAAGTAGGAATGTAGTTCTCAATTTTGTTTTCATTCCAATTTTTATTAAGCTCCATTGTAAGATCAGTGTTGTAGGTTTAGGGATTAGAGTTTAGGGATAGTTTTAGGGTTTAGAGTTTAGGATTTTGATTTTAAGGTTTTTTTTAAATTATGAAAACCAGTAGGTTTAGGTTTATTATTATATTTATTTTTTTCTATTTATTTAGGGTTTAGGGTTTAGGGTTTAGGGTTTAGGATTTAGGTTTTAGGGTTTAAGGTTTAAGGTTTAGTTTGGGGATTTAGGATTTAGGGTTTAGGTTTTGGTTTAGGTTTAGGTTTTAGTTTAGGTTAAGGGTTTTGGTTTTTTTAAAATAACAAATTCAACATTTCACCTTTTTTATTTCATCAACCAAGTAACACACCAAGTTTTCTAAGACCTAAGTGATAACATAGATCAAAAAAATGAGCATGCATAAAGCCAATTAAAAACCCTAGATAACTAAAACCATCTATACTATAAAGACACAGTTCCATAAGTAGCATATCAGATTAGACGTTCTTCAATTTCTCTAGTTCCCATTAGAACCACCATGGCCTCTTGAGAAGCGAGATCCTCCCTCATATCCCTGATCTCTCCCTCCGCCACCACTACGGCTGTAACCTCCATCGCTCATCTAGCTTCCAAAACCACCACCACCTCCATATCCACTAGCACCTCTAGATCCCCCACCTCTATTGCAATAACAACCGCTCCACCTTCACCTCCACTACAAGATCTAAATTGAGATAGGTTGACGGTGATGTTTCGGCCATCAAGGTTCTACCCATTCTTAAGGTTCAGGTTTAGGTTTAGATTTATTAGATTTTATGATTTAGGTTTATTTTTAAATTTATTTAGTTACTTTAGATTTAGGTTTAGGGTTTTTTTAATTTATGCTTTTAGTGTTTATTTTTTAGGGTTAGGGTTTAGGTTTAAGGTTTAGGGTTTAGGGTTTAAGGTTTAGAGTTATAGGATTAAGGTTTAGGGTTTAGGGTTTAAAATTTAGGTTTTGAGGATTTTTTTATTTAGTAAACCGGTAGGCTTAGGTTTATTTAGATTATATTTTAATCATTTTATTTTTATTTTAAATTTTTATTTAAGTTTATTTTTTATTTTTATTTAGTTCAATTTATTATTTTAGTTTAGGTTTTGTATTTTGGTTTATTTTTTAGGTTTAGGTTTATATTTAAGTTTATTTTTTCGTTGAGTTTTTTTTATTTTTTATTTTTTCAGTTTAAGTTTAATTTTTTATGTTTAGGTTTGGTTTAGGTTTTTATTTTATTATTTTAGGTTTAAGTTTTAGTTTTCTATATTAGGTTTCTTTTTAAGTTTTATTTTTAATTTAGGGATATGATTATTTTTACTTTATTTTATTTTATTTAGTTTAGGTTAAGGTTTAGGTATAGTTTTTTTTAGGATTAGGTTTAGGTTTATTTAATTTGGTTTATTATATTTTATTTTAGGTTTAGGTTTTTTTTTTCGTTTAGGCTTAGGTTTTATTTTTTATTTTCTTAGGTTTAATTTTTAAGTTTAGGTTTTTATTTAGCTTTTATTTTAATTTATTTTATTTTAGGTTTTTTTTTTATTTTATGTTTACTTTTTATTTTATTTAGGTTTTTTATTATTAGGATTATTTTATTTTTTTAGTTAGTTTAGGTTTTTATTTATATATTAGTTTATTCAAATTTTTATTATATTTTATTTTAGGTTTAGGTTTAGTTTAGGTTTTAGTTTAAGTTTTATTTATCTTTTATTTAGGAGGTTTTATATTTTAAGTTTAGTTTAAGATTTTTAGATTTAGGTGAGAGTAGGGTTTAGGTATTTTACTGGTTTTAGGTTTTAGTAGTTTGGGGTTAGGGTTTAGTGGTTTAGGTTTGGGTTAGTTTTAGTTTAACGCAGAGTTTATTTTAGAGGTTAGTCAGCATTTAGGGAGAGTGTAGGGCACAAAGTTTCAGGATCATAGATGGTTTATTAGTTTGGGTAGGGAGAACAAGGGTCATGGTTAGTTTGGTTTAGGATTTTAGGGTTATGTGAGTTTAGGTTATTTGGGTGGGTGGTTTTGTTTAGAAAGGGTTTTAGTTTAGGGTTTAGTGGGTTTAGTTTAGGATAGGGTGTGTAGATGTTTTTTATTTTTTAATTTTTTTAGGAAACCCCATGATCTGGGTATTTTATTGCCACAAAAAAGGGTTACAAGGTCCCAAAGGGGATAAACTCAAACTATCGCTCAAAGAGCTACAATCAAGGAGTAAATCCCCATCTAAGTACATCCAAGAGCAAAAGAAAATGTTATAATCAAAAAAGATACAAGATGATTAACATAATAGGCTAAAGGAAGGTTAAGGCCAATGCTCTGATGGTTATAAGAGTGCTTGGTAATATGGAGCAAACCTGCAAGATGAAAAGAGAGAAACACCTACAAAGTTATAATGAGAGAGAGATTAGAACAGTTAAGGTAATACAAACAAAAGGAAGGAAACAATAGTATGATAATAAGGAAATGTGATAGAGAAGGCTCGTGCTCAATCACACCATGTTGGGGATGAAAGTATGAGCATCCAAACTAAGGGTTACATCACATGAGCTACTACAACCAAAAAGGAGTGAGAACATCGCCATCATAGCCAACAAACCGTGAGAAGGAAGCACCCAGCTTGTTGATATTCTTGTGAGCTTTATTACGCAAACCTAAGCAAAATCATATCTAAAATATATAGGTAATTGCTAAGAGTCAAGGATAAGGAGTCTCATTCAAGAAAAAATCATCAATATAGCCATCTTGACATGAGAATACATAAACATAAGTGAGTGAGCCATCTTAGCTAGAATCTCATGAATAGCCATATTCGTGAAAGAAAATTAGTTCAAAGATATAATCCCTCCATAAGAAAATTACAGAGGAGACAACTTGCTGAAAACCCGTTAAATATGTTAATGAGCCTATAATTAACACCATCCCAATCACATGATATGTAAGTGAATCTTTCAGTGCAGAAAACAACCCAGGAAACAATCCCCTTATTAATGTCCGAGAAAGCAAGAGAAGGAAGACAAAGATAGCTCAACAGGAATGAACCGCAACCAACCAAAATTAGCACCCGTGAAAAAAAGAGAGCAGCCCAATAGCAAAGATCGTGGCCTCCATTCAGATAATCCAGATCAACAATCAATCCAGAGAACAAGATAGCAAAAGGCAACAACATCCAAGATAGGAAGGGACTAAACTGGCCATAATACCATTCTTTCAATAAAGCCATGTGGACCGCACCAACCAAATAAACAGGTAGCGGTGATGCGAGAAAAATAGGAGATAAATTGCACGGGCAAGAAAGTTAACCCCAACAGCCAAACAAATTACAACATTGGACCCGCCATAAAAAAAATCAAAAGTGAATTGAAATGAGTCTCAACATTAAAATTAAAATAGCAAAGCTTAAGACAAGAACATCCAAGCATGGCAAAAGGAGAACTAAACCATAAACAGAAAGACGTAAACAAGCTCATAATACCCCTAATAATGAGATTATATTCCAAGGAGTAAGCACTAACACCGGCCCAGAGAAAACTGGAGTCCAAATAATTTCCATATGAGAATCTAAAAATAAGACAGATAACCAAGAGTAAAAGGCTGCAAAGAAGTGCAAGATAAAGCCAAGACATGAAAGGGCCACATAAAGATTGCATTCCAGGACAGATCCCCAAGATAAAAAGACAGTAGCAGAGCACAAGCCATTCAGGTCCCAGTTGGGAATAGAAACAACAAGGGTAATGTAGATCGCAGTTATCAGATAATGAGCAATACCCCAGATAGAAATAGCAAGGGCACTCAGAGAAACAGCCCCAACAACAAAATAGCTAGTGCAACAGAAATACAAATTAGGATCCACATTAGAATCTAAAAACAAGACAAAGAATAACCAAGACAAAAAAATAATAGCCAAGGCAAGAGTAGCCAAGACATGGCCAAGACAAAGAAGGGACAACATAGTACCATAATTCGGAAAGCCATAACACCAATGACCAAAACAAAGAGACAAGATAACTGGACAAGCATACGCTTGAAACCCTTAATCATATCCGTAAAGATAACCAACATAGAAAACTACCGTGAAAGTAAAGCAAGTGCAATCGAGAGCCAATCGAGAGCCAATCCCAAGAGAGGTTATTACCGATTGGAACCCACCAACAAAGGATCAAAATTGTATTCAAATGAAAAATATCATTAGAATCCGCATAAACAATATAACAAGTAACCAAGGCAAGGCAAAACCAGCCGTGACAAGAACAAATAGGGCAAAACCATCCAAGCCTCTCAATCGAGTAGACAATGCCATAGTTAATAGCCAAGAAGATATAACATAGGAATAAGTATCTTGAGTGCAAAATCCGACAAGAAACACCAAAAAACTAGACAATTAAAATAATAAAAAACCAATTTGCCATAAAACCACCCATCCAGATAAACAAGGTAATTGATACAAGTTTAACGGGTTCAAAACAAAACCAACCAAGCAATCATCAACATCTTGCTGAACAAAACAAACAAAACCCAAATAGCCTCAGAGTATTAATCAGCAACAACCAAGGCAAGAATACCAACAAGTCAAGAAGAATCCACCCCAAAAGCATATATAAAGATGGGTGGGAAGAAAACTCCCACCACAAGCCAATCCAATAAGGGACATTCAAAGCATTAGCTGGATGATTAGTCACATTAATCCAGACCGCCAAGGATAAGAGTCAGTGGAAGACCAACAAGAACCCAGCTAGTAGGGATAGAAAGAGAAACAAAGAAAAATGGGACACAAAAAAAACCAAAAAGAAAGGCCAACATGAAAGCCCATTCCTGCATGGAGCAAGATAAGACCAAAGCCCCAATCTCTAAGCTTCGCACGTAAAGGTTCTCTTGAATATAACAACCAAGAACAATCAAGAAACTCCATCCAGGCGTAAAATAAACAAGACAAATAAGAGTTACATAAAAGGTTAACCAAGAAGTACTATCAAAGTTCTCGCACAATGAGAATTCTACCATTAAGGGTGTAAGGAGGTCAGAAGAACATGAGAAAGCCAAAGAACATCCATAGCAGGTGGAAGAAAAAGAAGAAAAGCACCCCATAGCAAGATCCCACCAAAGAGACCCCTCAAACAGAAATGGATTAAAGAGCTTGTAAGGGGTCCAGTTACAAGATAAAACAATGCCAAGATGATAAGTAGAAAAGGCCAAATAGCCTCTTCATGCACAAAATAAATTAAAATATAATTCCTAGAAGTAAAAGAAAACCGCTCCAAGCTAGAATCAAAGAGAATATGGGAGACAATCAAGATATCAAAACCACCAAGAATATTATCGCTAGATCCAATAACCTAACAAGAATCATCAAGATCCCAAGTGGGATTGCTATAAAACCAAGAATTGTAACACAAAGCTCAACTGGGTTCCAATTCAAGAGATTGATGTGCATATAGTTCAACATCTGCCCCATAATATTGTAAATGCCAAAAATAGAGTTCTTCCAACTAAAGGAGAAGGGGTAAAGGCAGCAAGTCATGGTAAAGAGCACAAGACAGCAATGATATCTATGAGGAGTATCCATAAAGAACACAAGGAAATAGAAAACCAAAAAAAGGAAGACGAAGAGGAGAATTAGATTCTGAGGTAAGGAAGCCCAGAATTGTCCAAGTTAACCAGACCACGCAAGTATTTGGGTATTGTAAATTGATCAAAGAGGATGATACTGTCTAATCTCGCACCCAGATTAGCAAGGTAATCAGCACAGGCGTTACCTTCACGCCAAACATGAGTGATGGTAAAATTCAGTTGAGAGAGAAGAGCCCTAGTTTGCTTGAGGAGAGGTACAAACAAGCGCTTGCTCATATTGGTAGAAGTCAAAAGGTCAATCAAGAGAAGAGCATCCACCTCTATCCAAATATTGAGCCGCCCATTTTGAAGACAAATTTCAAGAGCTTTGTGGACCGCCATAAGCTCAAGATAAGGGACAAGCTGGAAATAAGGGGATAAGCAAATGCACATAGGACTATACCCTTAGAATCAAAATGCCTCCACAACCGTGAGCCATTATGAGAGACAGCCATCAATAATTTTAATAATATGATCAAGAGGTTTTTTCCAAAACCATTCTATCATTTCGATAGTAAGACTGTCTGAAGGTTGAGGCCAAGTAAGATTTAGCCTTTTTAAAATGTTTGATGAATTAAATTGGCTTTAAACAAGTCACAAATTTTGTTTTAGTTCTAGTAATAATCCTCATTCATATAATCCTAATGATGTTTAGTTTCATTTCGTCCATCCATATGAACCAAATAAGAGTAATATTATGATTTTAATATGACCTTTAATGGCATTGTCAAAGTAAACTTCAAGAAGTTGATATATAGTAAAAGTACAATTAAAATTGAAAGTTGAAATAGATCATCATACCAAATCCAAATTTTAGAGGCAATAGCCCCATTAACAAAAACATGGTTAACATTCTCAATATGAACAACATTGACATTTAGAGGTAAATAAAACCCTTTACCCCATAAAGAGTCAGAATAAAGTTTTTTAGGATGAAGTTAGAACAGAGTAAGAAGAGGGGATATTATTCCAAATTTTGGAGAACACAATAGAAGAATCACAGTGTCTTTAGTGTGAAGCCACACATTTTTAAGGTTGAAATCCCCATTATGAGATAGCTTAAAGATAATCGATCATGATTGTTAGGAGTGATAGGAATATTAGTAATCATATTTAAGAAAGTGGAAGGAATAGAATCGGTAATCTTACTAGTGTTCCACTTGTGGTTTTGCGAGAATGAATTAACTCTAATGGCGGGTGGTGAGTGTAGAGTAAGTCATCAATGGATCCACAACCACTCAGTTGTCTTGCCAAAAGAAGGAATTGCGAGTTTATGCCCCAAAAAATTAAGGATTGCATCCCATTTGAAGAACAAAGTCTTCTCCACGGAGAATCACCCGATTTAAAGGGACAAATGAGAGGATGTTTACCACAATATTTAGAAGTCATGAAATTGCCCAAAGACTATTTTTGCTCTAAAATTCCACCAAAGTTTGTAGGAGAAGGCATTGATAACTTCTTTGATGGATTTACATCCCAGACCTCCCTCTTCAAGGGTACCACAACTTTTAGACCAAGATGACGTGCATTCTTTTAGAGGAGGTATTGGTTCCCAAAGAATTTGTTTAGAGGATGCTCAATTCTATTGATGGTAGAATTGGTAGGCACAATGGTTTGAAGAAGGTATATAGGCATGGAATTTAGAGTGCTCTTGATCAAGGTAAGCCTACCAGAAGAGAGTAAATGAAATTCCCAAACCAAAATTTTGTTAGAAATTTTGAATTAGATCATCAAAAGGTGTGATCTTTTTTGGCCTTTAAAAGCGGAGCCCAAGGTAATTAGAGGAGTTGATTTTGCTTAAAATTAGTAATTGGATATTTGGTTAAGTCTATTAGGAGGAATCTTAGTTGAAGGAATAAAACTGCATTTTCCTTCATTAAGAAAAGACCACTAACTTTACCAAAATCATTTAGAAGGTTCTTAATGGTTTTAACATGTTGAAGGGAACCATTGCGAAGATAATGAAATCATCAAAGTAAGATGAGAAATAGGGAAACCTCCATGAGTTTTAAAAGACATATTAGGATTATTAGCGAAAAGATCATTAAGGCTCCTTGAGTATTCAATAGCGATGATAAAAGAGAAGATGATAGTGGGTCACCTTGCCTCAAACCATGGCTAGAAGGAAAGAAACCTATGGACTCACCATTCATGATAACCAAAACCGGACATTATTGATACACCTTTTTATAATCGGATAAAACTATCGAAAAACCAAATAAATTCAGGATTTGAAAGAGAAAATCCCATGAGAGATTGTCAAAGGCTTTAGCGATGTCCGTTTGAATAAGATGTTGCCTCCTCTAGAAGGGACATCAATGTCATGAACCGACTCTTGAGCAAGAAGAATATTATTGATATTGCTCGTGTTTAACAAAACCAATTTGATTTGGGGAGATGATTTTAGGAAGCAAAGGGCTAAACTTATTTATTAATTTAGCAATGAGTTTTGAAAAAGGTGCAAAGTCGGTCTAAAATCCCCAAGATTCGATTATTGTTAGTTTTGGAAATAAGGACAATAGAAGTGCTTGAAAAGTATTTGGGAATAGGATTGCCATCAAAGAAATCAATAACAAAGATCAACTAAGTCGGTTTTAATAAATGGCCAACAATCTTTGAAAGAAGTGGGTATAGCCATCGGGGCCAAGAGTCGGTGTTCATGTTCTTAAGAGTATTACTAATCTCTCTTGAAGGACACATAGTGAGTAAATGATTATCCTCATTGTTAATCATAGAAGGGATAAGATGGGTGTTTGATAAAGTTCCAGAACGAATTAGAATTTAATAAAGTTTGGAAATGATGTATGTAATCCTTAATATCATTGTTATCGGTTATCCATTCACCATTAGAGTTCTTAATTTTCTTAATCGAGTTTAAGGCTTTCCGTTTATTACAAATGGCATGAAAATACCTGGTGTTTCTGTCACCATCAGCAATATGTTTTCTTGCAGCTTTTTGATGCCAATAGGTTTCTTCCATGTTTTGATAATTAACAAAGTTATTCTTGGCAATGTTTAACTCCTCAAGTTTCGGATCGGTTGAGACACCTCTTCAAGAGAACAAACCTCTTGTTCCATAGCTTTAAGATTTGTGAAAAGGTTTTTAAAATGTGTTTGTTCCACCAATTGAGATTTTGTTTAAGTCTTTTGAGCTTAAGCCAAAGATGAGTCATACCTTTAAATTATCCCAGGAAAGAAACCATCCAATTAGAGAGCGACATTGGTGAAGTCACTATGTTGGGTCCACATATTTTGAAATCTGAAAGGAGAGGGAGATGGGTTAGGGGATTTTGAAGGAAATCAAGAGAGGAGCATGGTCAGACAAAGTTCTACTCAAATGCTCAACAATGGTAGTAGGACACTGATTGATCCACAGAGAATTAAAGAGGGTCCTATCTAAATGCTGCCAAAGTCTAGAGTTGTGCCACGTGAAGTTAGACCCAGTGAAATCAATGTCGATCGGTGCAATCAAGGATCATATTTGAGAAGTCCTCCATGGAATGAAGGTTAGGAGAACATCCTCCCTTCTTTTTTTGAACTAGCTATGATAGTATTGAAATCACCTCCAACCAACCAGGGAAGGTTAGCGAAGGTGTAAGTGATTCAAAGGATGTTCCTACCATCTCTATTACAAGAAGCATAGATAGCCAAAAGCGATAAGTCACCTAAGGAGATTTTGACATTAACCAATTGGTCAAGATTATCAATGATAGAAATGGTGATGGAGTTGTGCCAAAAGCACCAAATTTTATTATTAAGATTGAAGAAAAAAATTATGAAAGCCAAGGGATCTAGCAACAAAGGCAATCTTAGAAGAATTAATGAAAGGTTCAATAAGAACAAGTAACTTGATATTATGAACACGATAAAGACTCCTAACACGATTGCGGACAGGAAGAGACCCACAACCCTAGATATTCCAAATAAGAAAATTAATCATAAGGAGACAACCAAAAGGGAAAAGGAAAAAAAGAAAGGAAAGAGAGGAGAGAAATGATGACACATTACTTGTGTGGGGTGGAAGAAGAGCGAGTGGTTCTAAAGAGTTATTATTAGAAAATTTTGCTTTGTAGGGTTTTGTTTTAACAATTTGAAAGGGTCTATCAGAATCCAAATTATCTCCATCAGGTAGGGATTGATTTTTGGGTTCCGGAATAGTAGAAGAATCTATCAATGTTTTAGAAGAGGGGATTTCACCTTCTTCCGTATCGGATAGAGTGTGAAATTGGTGTTCAATTGATTATCACTCAAGGAAATAGATGGGAAGTTCTGGCACCATTCATAATACAAATATCTTTCTCAATATGTTTTGATGCCATAGGGTCATCATTGTTTTGGTCCATTATATGATTCCCATTCAAATTGTTTAATTGGGTGTCCAATATAAGGCTACCATTCAGATTTTCTAACTGAAGCAAAGAGCTATCATGGGAAACCAAATTATTACAAGTAGGGGTGAGGTTAGGTATATTGCCATTGGTAGCGTCACACCCCTCAATGCCTATTTTAGTACCAAGGTCAGAGTGTTTTCCAATAGATAGATCAGTAGGAGGAGTAGGGAGGAGAGGCTCTTTTTGAGTATTTTTAGGCACATATGCTAGAGTATTGGTTTTCCAGTTCCATTAATGGTGTTCATATTCTATGGTAAATTTTTCTGAGATTAGGATGAAGCAAAAACATTGATCTTGGGTGCGGATCTTTGAGGAAAATTTTGAATTGACTTTTAAAACCAATCCAAACCTCTTTGGGATATTTTTTGTGATGTCTATCTCAATGAGAATACGCCTAGATCTAGTGGCCGTTGCTTGGTCTATTTGGAGAGGTCTACCAAAAGGCAAAACAAACAAAACTTGATGAGTGACATAATGTATTCATGTTAGGAAAGAGGGACAATGGGAGATTCCTCTTTGACATCAAAGAGGGCACCATTTCATGACAATTATGCACAAAGTAAAACGATGGCAACCCAAATAATCTAAATCATTTGAGAGTTGAATAAGAATGTGAGGATCGATCAGATAGAAAAAATAATTTTAAACTATGAAAGAAAAGCGAATATTATCAAGAGTCGCATCTAAGGGAGAATTTACCCACCAAAGCGAACTTCGAAGGGCTTAGCAAGTTTCTCAACATCGATCGAACACATTCTGCAGGATCCGATAAGATGTCAAAATGAGATTAACCAAGCATTGAGCTAGGGATCTTACGGATAAAAGCATCTTTGAATGATTTAACAATAGTGCATTGCATTAGCAATCGAATCAAAACACAGAGTCGGGTGGTAGTCAGAGCGTCGAGACGGGCGACCGAGAGACCGAGCCTTGCTCTAATCAAGGATGTCACATCTGGAGCCGATTTGCCAGAGAAGTGAGAAGCGGATTACCCAAGAATGGCCAATCCAGGGGAAATCAAAATCAGAGAGAACACAGAGAGAGAGGTTAGTTGTTTTGGTTTTAAGTTTTGGGTTTAGGTTAGGGTTAGGGTTTAGGTGTTAGTTTAGGTTTAGGGTTTTTTTAGGGATTTTAGGTTTAGTTAGTTTAGGTTTTTAGTTTAGGTTAGTGTTTAGGGTTTAGGGTTTACTAGGGTTTTTGGGTTTAGGGTTTAGGTTTAATAGTTTTTAGGTTTTAAGTTTATTTAGGTTTAGGTTTAGGGTTTAATTTAGGGTTATTTAGTTTATTTTTAGTTTATTTTGGTTTTATTTTAGTTTAGGGTTTAGGTTTATTTAGGTTTAGTATTTAATTAGTTTATTTAGGTTTTATTTTTATTATAAAATGTTAGTTTAGTTTTTAATTTATTTAGTTTAATTTATTTAGTTTATTTATTTTATTTTATTTAGGTTTATTTTTTTATTTTAGGTATATTTATTTTAGTTTAGGTTTTTTATTTTAGTTTATTTTTTAGGATTAGGATTATGGTTATGCTTATTTTTTAGTTTAATTTTATTTTTATTTTATTTTGGCTTAGGTTTTATTTTTAATTTTTTTGTTTGGGTTTAGGATTTTATTTTATTTACTTGGATTTAGGTTTTATGTTTTTATTTAAGGTTTATTTTTTGATTTTATTTTTTAGTTTAGGTTTAGGTTTAATTTTAGTTAATTTATTTTATTTAATTTAGGGTTTAGGTTTAGTTTATATTCAGTTTAGGTTTAAAATTTATTTATTTTAGTTTATTTATTTAGTTTAGGATTTATTTATTTTATTTTATTTATTTTAGTTTAGGTTTTAGTTTAGGGTTTAGGTTTTATTTTAAATTTATTTTTAGGTTTATTTTTAGGTTTATTTTTTAGGTTTATATTTTTTTTTATTTTTATTTTTTATTTTATTTTTAGGTTTATTTTATTTTAATTTTCGTTTTGTGTTTATTTTTTAGGTTTTATTTAGTTTTTAATTTAGTTTAGGTTTATTTATTTATCTTAGGTTTAATTTTTAATTTTAATTTTTTTTGTTTTAGGTTTTGGTTTTGGTTTAGGTTTAGGTTAGGTTTTTTGGTTTATTTTTTATTTTTATTTAGGTTTAAGTTTTTTATTTATTTTTTATTTTTTTAGGTTTTATTTATTTTACATTTTAGGATTTTAGGTTTTTTAGGTTTGGGGTTTATTTAGGTAGATTAGGGTTTATAGGTTTATGGTTTAGGGTTTAGTTTGGGGTTTATGGTTTAGTTTATTTAGGATTTAGGGTTTTTTTGGGTTTAGGGTTTAAGTTAGGGTTATTTAATTTTTTTTATTTAGTTTAATTTTTTTATTTAATTAGGTTTTATTGTTTATGGTTTTAGGTTTATGATTAGTTTAGGTTTGGGTTTAGGGTTTGGTTATTTTTTAGCATTTTAGTTTAGATTTTTTAGGTTTAGTTTAGTGTTTGGGTTTTATTTTAATAATTTTAGTTTAGGATATTTTAATTTTTTAGTTTATTTTTGTTTCTTTTAGTTTATTTTATTTATTTTATTTAGTTTATTATTTTTTATTTATTTTAGTTTATTTTTAGGTTAATTATTTTTTAGTCAAGGTTTTTTATTTCAGTTTATTTTTTATGTTTAGGTTTAAGTTTATGTTTATTTTTTAGTTTACTTTTATTTATTTTTTATTTTTTTTGGTTTAGGTATTTTTTTAGGTTTTTTTTATTTTAGGTTTTTTTAGGTTATATTTTTTTTAGTTTAGGTTTATTTTTAATTAATTTATTTTTATTTAGTTTAGTGTTTAGGTTTAGTATATTTTAGGTTTAAGTTTAGGTTTTATTTATTTTATTTTTAGGTTTTATTTAGTCTATGTTTAGGTTTTTTTGTTTTTAGTGTTTAGGGTTAGGGTTTAGGATTTTGGTTTAAAGCTAAGGGCTTATGGCTTAGGGTTTTAAGGTTTATGGTTTAAGGTAGGGTTTAGGATTCATTTATGGTTTAGGGTTTAGGGTTTAGGGTTTAAGGGTTTAGCATTTAGGGTTTACGGTTAGTTTAGGGTTTAGGGATAATTTTAGGCTTTAGGGTTTAGTGTTTAGGGTTTAGCATTGAGGATTTAGTTTAGGTTATTTTTTACTTAGGTTTAGGATTTATTGATTTAGTTTATTTTTTTTTAAATTAGTAAACTCGTGGTTTATGTTTATTTAGTCTATTTTATTTATTTTTTGTTTATTTATGTTTTTTATTTTTTATTTAGGTTAATATTTTATTTATATTTAGTTTAGTATTTGTTTTTAGGTTTATTTATTTTAGTTTATATTTTTTTATTTTAGTTTATTTTTTAGGTTTTGGTTTAGGTTTATGTTTATTTTTAGCTTAGTTCTTTTTTTGGTTTAGGGTTTATTTTTTGTTTTTAGGTTTAGGCTTAGGTTTATATATTATTTTTTTAGATTTAGGTTTATGTTTTATTTAAGTTTTATATTCAAGTTTATTTTTTAGTTTAGGTTTAGGTTTATTTTTAGTTTATTTTATTTTATTTAGTTTAGGTTTAGGTTAGTTTATTTTAATTTAGGTTTAGGTTTCATTTATTTTAGTTTAGTTTATTTATTTTGTTTATTTTAGGTATCATTTTTTTTAATTTAGGGTTTAGGTTTTTTATTTTTCATTATTTTTTAGGTTTATTTATTGGTTTAAATTTTTATTTAGTTTTCATTTATTTTATTTTAGTTTATTTTATTTATATTTTTATTTTTGTTTATTTTATTTAGGTTTCTTTAGGTTTATTTTATTTTTTTAGTTTAGTTTAGGTTTTCTTTATTTTATTTTAGTTTATTTTTTTAGGTTTAGGTTTAGGTTTATGTTTTAGTTTGGGTTTTATTTTATTTTATTTATTTTATTTTAGGTTTTTTTGTTAAGTTTTAGGTTCTTAGGGTTTACAATTTATGGTTTAGGGTTTAGGACTCATGGTTTGGGGTTTAGGGTATAGTGTTTAGGGTTGTAGGTTTTAGGGTTTAGTGTTTAGGGATTAGGCTTTAGGGTTTAGTTTTTAGGGTTTAGGTTTATTTAGTTTATTTAGTTTATTTTTTTTATTTTTTTATTTAGGTTTATTTTTTAATTTTATTTATTTTTCAATTTAGGTTTAGGTTTCATTTATTTTAAGTTTATCTATTTTAGTTTAATGTTTTTTTATGTTTGTTTATTTTTTAGGTTTAGGTTTAGGTTTATGTTTATTTTTAGTATAGTTTTATTTTTATTTTATTTTTTTGGTTTAGGTTTTATTTTTTATTTTTAGGTTTAGGTTTCTATTTTATTTTTTTAGATTAATGTTTTATGTTTTTATTTATGGTTTATTTTGAGATTATATTTTTTTTATTTTAGGTTTAGGTTTATTTTTAGTTTATTTTATTTTATTTAGTTTAGGGTTTAGGTTTAATTTATTTTTAGTTTAAGTTTAGGTTTTATTTATTTTAGTTTAGTTCATTTTTGTTTAGGTTTAGGTTTATTTTATTTTGTTTAGTTTAGGTTTAGTTTTTTTTGTTAATTTAGGGTTTAGGTTTTATTTTTTATTTATTTTTAGGTTTATATTTTAGGTTTAACTTTTTTTTAATTTTTTATTTAATTTTATTTTAGGTTTATTTTATTTTTATTTTTCATTTGGGTTTTATTTTATTTACTTTTTTTTAGGTTTATTTTATTTTTTAGTTTAATTTAGGTTTTTATTTATTTTATTTTAGTTCAATTTTTCCTTTTTAGGTTTTGGTTTAAGCTTTGGTTTCAATTTAAGTTTTAGTTTTAGTATAGGTTTTTATTTTAGTTTATTTTATTTATTTATTTTTTTTTAGGTTTTTTTTAGTTTACATTTCAATTTTTAGGTTTTGAGGGTTTAGAGTTTAGGGTTTAGGGTTTTAGGATTCAATGTTTAGCATTTAGGGTTTAGTGATTAGGGTTATAGGTTTTAGGGTTTAGGGTTTAAGGTTTAAGGTTTAGGTTTTAGGCTTTAGAGTTTTAGGGTTTACGGTTTAGTGTTTAGGGTTTAGGGTTTTAAGTTTAGGGTTTAGGGTTTTAGGGTTTAGGGTTTACGGTTTAGGGTTGTATTTTTAAGGTTTAGAGTTTTGAGTTTATTTTAGGGTTTAGGGTTTAGGGTTTAGGGTTAGGGAATTTTTATTTTTTATTTTCATTTTTTTCTATTTAGGATTTAGGGTTTATGGTTTTTTAGGGTTAAGTGTTTACAGTTTTTGGGTTGTAGGTTTAGGGTTTAGGTTTTAGGGTTAGTTTGAGGGTTTATGGTTTAAGGTTTAGGATTTAGGGTTTAGGATTTAGGATTTAGTGTTTAAGATTTCTTTTACTTTAGTAAACAGTTAGGTTTATGTTTATTTACTTTATTCAGTTTATTTCATTTATTTTTTATTTCTTTTAGTTTATTTTATTTTTTAGTTTTATTTAGGTTTATTATTTTATTTTAATTAGTTTATTTATTTAAGTTTTATTTATTTTATTTTATTTTTTAGCTTTAGGTTTACGTTTATTTTAACTTTTTAGTTTACTTTTACTCTTATTTTATTTTTTAGGTTAAGGTTTTATTTTTTATTTTTAGGTCTAGGTTTAGATTTTTATTTTACCTTTTTAGGTTTAGGCTTTAGGGTTTTATTTTAGGTTTATTTTTAGGTATTTATTTATTAGTTTAGGTTTAGGTTTATTTTTAGTTTATTTTATTTTATTTAGTTTAGGGTTTAAGTTGAGGATTAGGTTTTATTTATTTTATTTTTAGGTTTTATTTAGTTTATGTTTCAATTTTTAGGTTTTTAGGGTTTAGGGTTTAGAGTTAGGGTTTAAGGTTTGGGGTTTAGGGTTTAGGGTTAGGGTTTAGGGTTTATGGTTTAGGGTTTTAGGGTTTAGGATTTAGGTTTAGGGTTTAGTGTTTAGGGTTAGGATTATATGGTTTAGGGTTTAGGGTTTAGGGTTATGGGTTTAGAGATTAGGGTTTAGGGTTTAGGGTTAGTTTTAGGGTTTACGATTTAAGCTTAGGTTTTATTTAGTTTAGGTTTAGGTTTTTAGCTTTTTAAGATTTAGGTTTAGGGTTTAAGGTTTGGGGTTTAGAGTTTTTTATTTTTATTTCTTTTTATTTTTTAATAGAGAACAAATTCGAATTCAATATTTCTTCTTTTGGATTTCATCAACCGAGGAACACACCAAGTTTTCTAAGACACAAGTGATGACATAGAATAGAAATTACATAGAGCAAACCAGCCTAGATAACTAAACTATATCTATAGATAAGTTCCATAGCGATGGTCGGATCAGTTCTCAGTTTCCTCATTCCCATCCAATCACCTGGCCTCTCTCTCAACCAGGGATCAACCCACCCAACTCTCTGCCAGTTGTAACCTTCATGGTTCCTCCCATAACCACCCTACTCAGACCACCACCTCCATATCCACCTCTAGATCCCCCATCACCATTGCACCTTCACCTCCACCTTTGCCATGACCCGGATCTAAGAGAGCTTGGTTGATGGTGATGTTCCTGACGTCAAGGATCTGCCCATTCTTAGGGTTTAGGTTTACATTTAGATTTATTAAGTGTTAGGGTTTTGGATTATTTTTTAATTTATTTAGTTATTTTATGTTTTGGTTTAGGATTTGGGGCTTAGGGTTTAAGGTTTAGAGTTTGGGTTTAAGGTTAAAGGTTTAGGGCTTAGGTTTAGGGTTTTTTAGGGTATAAGGTTTAGGGTTAAATATTTTGTTTATTTAAGTAAACCGGTAGGTTTAGGTTTATTTAGTATATTTATATGTTTATTTCAGTTTATTTTAATTTTAAATTCTATTAAGGTTTATTTTTTTATTTAGTTTAGTTTATTTATTTGAGGTTTATTTATTTTAGTTTAGGTTTTTTATTTTAGTTTATTTTTAAGGTTAAGGTTTATTTTTACTTGAGTTTTATTTTTATTTTATTTTTTAGGTTTAGGATTTATTTTTTATTTTTTTGGTTTAGATTTAATTTTTTATATTGTATTTTTAGGTTTAGGTTTTAGGTTTTTATTTTAGGTTCATTTTTAGTTTTTATTTTTTAGTTTATGTTTAGGTTTATTTTTAGTTTATTTTATTTTATTTAGTTTAGGTGTAGGTTTAGGTTTACGTATAGGTTTATTTATTTTAGTTTAGGTTCAGGTTTATTTTATTTTGATTATTTTATATTTATTTTAGGTTTAGGGTTTATGTTTTATTATTTATTTATTTCTAGGTTTTCTTTTTAGGTTTATTTTTAGGTTTAAGTTTTTATTTTATTTTATTTTTGGTTTATTTATCTTTATTTTACATTTAGTTTTTATTTTATTTAGGTTTTTTATACTTAGGTTTATTTTATTAATTTAGTTTATGTTTTTATTTATTTTATTTAGGTTTTTGCTTAAGTTTTAGTTTAGGTTTTTATTTCATTTTATTTTCTTATTTTATTTATGTTTAGTTTTATTTATTTATTTTATTTTTAGGTTTTATTTAGTTTATGTTTAGGTTTTTAGGTTTTTGGGGTCTAGGGTATAGGGTTAGGATTTAGGGTTTAGGGTTTAAGGTTTTAGGGTTTAGGGTTTAGTATGAGGGTTTAACATTTATGGTTTAGGGTTTAGTGCTTAGGCTTTAGGGTTTAGAGTTTTTAATGTTTAGGGTTTAGAGTTTAGGGTTTTTGGTTAGCTTAGGATTTAAATAACTTTAGGAGTTAGGGTTTAGGGTTTATGGCTTAGGGTTAGTTTGGAGTTTAGGGTTTGGGGTTTTAGGGTTTGGGATTTAGGGTATAGGGATTAGGGTTAGGGTTAGGGTTTAATGTATAGGGTTTAGGGCTTAGAGTTAGTTTATGGTTTAGGGTTTAAGATTTAGGGTTGTATGTTTAGGGTTGTTGGTTTAGGGTTTATAATTAGTTTTAGAGTTTAGGGTTTAAGGTTTAGCATTTAGGATTTAGGGTTTAGGGTTTTTTTTTTAAATTTAGTAAACCTGTAGGTTTAGATTTATTTAGTTTATTTATTATTTATTTTAGTTTATTTTATTTTATATTTTTTTAGGTTTTTTAATTTTTATTTAATTTAGTTTAATTTATTTTTTTTGGTTTAGGTTTTTTTGTTTATTTTATTTTTATTTCAGGTTTAGGTTTTTTAAAGTTTAAGGTTCAGGTTTTATTTTTTATTTATTTCCAAATTATATTTTTAGGTATATTTTTTAGGCTTAAGTTTTTATTTAGTTTTTATTTTAATTTATTTTGGGTTTCTTTATTTTTATTTTAAATTTAGTTTTAATTTAATTTAGGTTTTTTATTTTTAGGTTTTTTTTATTTATTAGTATAGTTTAGTTTTTATTTATTTTACTTTAGCTTTTTTTATTTTTTTTTATTTTAAGGTTTAGGTTTAGGTTTTAGTTTAGGTTTTTATTTTATTTATTTTTTTATTTTATTTATGTTTAAGTTTATTAGTTTATTTTATTTTTAGGTTTTATTTAGTTTAGGTTTTGGTTTTTAGGTTTTTGGGGTTTAGGATTAAAGGTTTATGGTTTAGTGTTTTAGGGTTTAAGATTTTAAGGTTTAGTGTTTAGGGTTAAGGTTTAGGGTTTAGGGTTTAGGGTTTAGTGTTCATGCTTTAAGGTTTAGTTTTTTTAAGATTTAGGGTTAGGTTAGGGTTTAGGGTTAGTTTAGGGTTTAGAGTTTATTTAGAGATTAAGGTTTAGGATTTTAAGGTTTAGGGTTTAGGGTCTAAGGTTTAGGGTTTAGGGTTTAGGGTTAGGGTTTAGGGTTTAGAATTTAGGGTTTAGGGTTTACGATTTAGCATTATAGGTTAAGGGTTTTCGGTTGTAGGTTTTAAGGCTTAGGGTTTAGGGTATAGGTTTTATTTATTTTAGTTTAGTTTATTTTAGTTCAGGTTTAGGTTTATTTTATTTTTATTTTAGGTTTAGGTTTATGTTTAGGTTTTATTTATTTTAGTTTAGTTTATTTTAGTTTAGGTTTAAGTTTGTTTTATTTTGATTTTAGGTTTAGGTTTTTCTATTTTTTTAGTTTAGGGTTTAGGTTTTATTTTTTATTAATTTTTATGTTTTATTTTTAGGTTTGTTTTTTATTTTAGATTTTGTTCAATTTTTATTTTATTTAATATTAGCTTTATTATATTTTTATTTTATATTTAGTTTTTTTTTTAATTAGGTATTTTATTCTTAGGTTTATTTTATTTTTAGTTTAGTTTAAGTTTTTATTTAATTTATTTTAGTTCTTTTTTATTTTATTTTATTTTATTTTATTTTATTTTTTGGTTACGATTTAGGTTTTAGTTTAGGTTTTTATTTAGTTTTATTTTTTTAATTTTTTTAGGTTTAGGTTATTTCTTTATTTTATTTTATGGTTTTATTAAGTTTAAGTTTAGGTTTTTAGCTTTTTAGGTTTTTAGGGTTTAAAGTTTAGGGTATAGGGTTTTGGGTTTACGGTTAGGGATTATGCTTTAGGGTTTAGGGTTTTAGAGTTTAGGATTTATGGTTTAGGGTTTAGGGTTTGGGTTTTTATTTATTATTTTTATATTTTTTATTTATAAATTAAGTAAATTGATAGGCTTATATTTATTTAATTTATTTTTTATATATTTTAGTTTTTCATATTTGTATTTTTAATTAGATTTATTTTTACATTTATTTATTTTAGTTTATTTATTTTAGATTTATTTATTTTAGTTTAGGTTTTTTAATTTAGTTTATTTTCTGTTTAGGTTTAGGTTTATTTTTAAGGTTTAAGTCTTATTTTTTATTTTTAGGTTTAGGTTTAGGATTTTAATTTATTTTTCTACGAATAGGTTTTAGGTTTTTATTTAGGTCTATTTTAGTATTTATTTTTTAGTTTAGGTTTAAGATTATTTTTGGTTTATTTTATTTTATTTAGTTTAGGCTTAGGTTTAGGTTTAATTTATTTCAGATTAGGTTTAGGTTTATTTTATTTTTATTTTAGGTTCAGGTTTAGTTTTATGTTTAAGTTTAAGTTTTATTTATTTTATTTTTGGTTTAGGTTTATTTTCTTTTGTTTATTTTATTTTTATTTTAGGTTTCAAATTTTTTTTAGTATAAGCTTTAAGTTTTATTTTTTATTTATTTTTAGGTTTTATATTTAAAGTAATTTTTAGGTTTAGGTTTCTATTTAGTTTTTATTATATTTTATTTTAGATTTATTTTATTTTTATTTTATGCTTAGTTTTTATTTTATTTAGGCTTTCTATTGTTAAGTTTATTTTATTTTTTTAGTTTAGTTTAAGTTTCTATTAATTTTTTTTATTTTTTTTCTATTTTAATTTAATTTTATTTTTGGCTTTATGTTTAAGTTTAGGTTTTAGTTTAGGTTTTTATCTTATTTTATTTTATTTCTTTTATTTAGGTTTAGGCTTATTTATTTATTTATTTTTAGGTTTTATTAAGTTTACATTTAGTTTTTTAGGTTTTTAGGGTTTAGGGTTTAGGGTTTAAGGTTTTGGGTTTACGGTTTTAGAGTTTAGGGATTAGGGTTAGGGTTTTGGGTTTTGGGTTTTGCATTTTAGGTTTAGTGTTTAAGCTTTAGGGTTTAGGGTTTTTAGAGTTTAGGGTTTAAGGTTAGCTTAGGGTTTAGGGTTTAAGGTTTAAGCTTTAGGGTTTTTAGGGATTAGGGTTTGACTAGTACAGGTTTATGTTTAGGTTTATGGTCTAAGGTTTAGGTTGATTAGGTTAGGGTTTAAGGTTTAGGGTTTAAGGGTAGGATTAAACTTCTGGTTTATGGTTTATGATTTATGGATAGTTTTAGAGTTTAGGGTTTTTTTTTACTAGGTAAATTGAAAGGTTTAGGTTTATTTAGTTTATTTTTTATTTTTATTTTGGTTTGTTTTTTTTTTTATTTAGTATAGTTTAGTTTTTTTGTTTAGGTTTTTTATTTTAGTTTATTTTTTAGATTTAGGTTTAAGTTTATATTTATTTTTTAGTTTAGTTTTATTTTTATTTTATATTTTAAGTTTAGGTTTATTTTTTTTATTTTTTGGTTTAGGTTTAGGTTTTCTTTATTTTATTTTTTTAGTTTAAGGTTTTAGGATTTTATTTTAGGTTTATTTTTTAGTTTCAATTTAGGTCTATTTTTAGTTTATTTTTTTTATTTAGTTTAGGGATTAGGTTTAGTTTCTTTTAGGTTTAGGTTTAGGTTTAATTTATTTTAGTTTAGTTTATTTTAATTTTGGTATAGGTTTATTTTATTTTGTTTATTTTATGTTTAGGTTTTTTTTTACTTTAGGGTTTAGGTTTTATTTATTATTTATTTTTTAGTTTATTTTTTATGTTGAGATTTTTATTTAATTTTTATTTATTTTATTTTATGTTTAAATTATTTTTATTTTACATTTAGGTTTTTTTTATTTAGGCTTATTATTTTTAGGTTTATTTATATTTTAGTTTAGTTTAGGTTTATAAATATTTTATTTTATTTTAGTTTTTATTTTTTATTTTATTATATTTTTAGGTTATGGTTTAAGTTTTAGTTTAGGTTTTTATTTATTTTAATTTTATGTTTTATATAATTTAGGTTTAGGTTTTTAGGTTTTAGGGCGTAGGTTTTAGGGTTTAGGGTTTGGGGTTTGGGGTTTAGGGTTTAGGGTTTAGGGTATATGGTTTAGGTTTTAGACTTTAGGGATTTGGGTTTTTAGGGTTTAGGTTTTAGGGTTTAGGGTTTAGGGTTTAGGGTTTAGGTTTTAGGGTTTAGGATAGGGTTTAAGGTTTTTTTTAAAAAAAGAAAATCAAGTAAACTAGTAGGTTTAGGTTTATTTATTATATTTAGTTTACTTTTTATTTATTTTAGTTTACTTTATGTTTTTGTTTTTAGTTAATTTGATTTTTTTTTATTTTGTTTAGTTTATTTATGTTAGGCTTATTTATTTTTGTTCTGATTTTTAATTTTAGTTTATTTTTAAGGTTTATGTATAAGTTTAGGTTTATTTTTTATTTGGGTTTTATTTTTAAGGTTTAGGTTTTATTTTTTTATTTTTAGGTTTAGGTTTTTTTTTTTTTAAGGTTAAGGTTCTTTGTTTTTATTTTAGGTTATTTTTAAGTTTTATTTTTTAGTTTTGGTTTAAGTTTATTTTAAGTTTATTCTATTTTAAGTAGTTTAGGTTTAGGTTTATGTTAAGTTTATTTTAGCTTTAGGTTTAAGTTTTTTTATTTTAGTTTAGTTTATTTCAGTTTCTGTTTATGTTTATTTTATTTTTATTTTAGGTTTAGGTTTTTTTTAGTTTAGGGTTTAAGTTTTATTTTTTATTTATGTTTATGTTTTTATCAAGTTTTTATTTTATTTTATTTTATGTTTATTTTATTTTTATTTTACATTTAGTATTTATTTTATTTAGGTTTTTTATTCTTAGGTTTATTTTATTTTTTTAGTTTAGTTTAGGTTTTTACTTATTTTATTTAAGTAATTTTTATTTATTATTTTATTTTATTTTTAGGTTTAGGTTTAGGTTTTAGTCTAGGTTTTTATTTTATCTTTTTATTTAAGTTTAAGTTTATTTATAATTTTTTAAGGTTTTATTAAGTTTAGGTTAATGTTTTTAGGTTTTTAGGGTTTAGCGTTTAAGGTTAAGGGTTTAGGGTTTAGGGTTAAGGGTTTAGGGTTTTAGGGTTTAGGGTTAAAGGTTAGGATTTAGGGTTAGGTTTTAGAGTTTAGTGTTTAGGATTAATGGTTTAAGGTTTTTAGGGTTTAGGGTTTAGGGTTTCAAGGTTTATGCTTTTAGGGCTTAGGGTTTAGGGTTGGGGTTTAATGTATTTTAAGATTTAGGTTTTAGGATTGTAGGTTAAGGGTTTAGGGTTTAGAGTTTAGGTTTTAGGATTTAGGGTTTTAAGGTTTTTTTTAAAATTAACTAAATCGTTAGGTTTAGGTTTAGTTAGTATATTTAGTTTTTTTTATTTATTTTGGTTTATTTTATTTTTCATTTTTATTTAGGTTTATTTTTTATTTTTATTTAATTTAGTTCATTCATTTGAAGTTTATTTATTTTAGTTTACGTCTTTGATTTTAGCTTATTTTTTGGTTTTAGGTTAGGTTTATTTTTTAGTTTAGTATTATTTTTATTTTATTTTTTAGGATTAGGTTTTATTTCTATTTTTTAGGTTTAGGTTTAAGATTTTATTTTATATTTTTAGGTTTAGGTTTTAGATTTTTATTTTTGATTTATCTTAGTTTTATTTTTTAGTTTAGGTTTAGGTTTTTTTAGTTTATTTAATTTAGTGTTTAGGTTTAACTTAATTTATTTTAGTTTATTTTGTTTTTGTTTAGTTTTAGGTTTATTTTATTTTTATTTTTGGTTTAGGTTTTTTTTTAAGTTAAAGGTTTAAGTATTTTTTTAATTTATTTTTAAGTTTATTTTGTAGGTTTTGATTTTTAGTTAGTTTTTATTTAATTTTATTTTAGGTTTATTATTTTTTATTTCACATCTAATTTTTATTTTATTTAGGTTTTTATTGTTAGGTTTATTTTATTTTTTAGTTTAGTCTAAGTTTTTAATTATTTTATTTTAGTTTTTTTTATTTTATTTTATTTTTTTTATTTAGGTTTATGTTTTAGTTTAGTTTTTTATTGTATTTTATTATTATATTTTTTTAGGTTTATGTTTTTTATTTATTTATTTTTAGGTTTCAAAAAGTTTAGGTTAGGCTTTTAGGTTTTTAGATTTTAGGGTTTAGGATTTAGGGTTTAGGGTTTAAGGTTTTAGGGTTTAGGGTTTTAAAATTTAGGTTTTAGGGTTAAGGTTTAGGCATTAAGGTTTAGGGTTTAGGGTTGTTAGTTTACGATTTAGGGTTTAGGGTTAATATTTTTTTATTTATTTATTATTTATTAATTAAGTAAACTTGTATGTTTATGTTTATTTAGTTTATTTTTTATTTATTTTACTTTATTTTATTTTTATTTTTATTTTTATTTAGGTTAATTTTTTTATTTAGTTTATTTTATTTATTTTAGGTTTAGGGTTTATTTTTATTTTTATTTAGGTTATTTTTTATTTTATGTTTATTTAGTCTATTTTTTATTTATTTATTTTTATTTAGGTTTATTTTTTATTTATATTTAGTTTAGTATTTGTTTTTAGGTTTATTTATTTTAGTTTATGTTTTTTTATTTTAGTTTATTTTTTATGTTTTGGTTTAGGTTTACATTTATTTTTTAGCTTAGTTTTTTTTTTGTTTTTAGGTTTAGGCTTAGGTTTATATATTATTTTTTTAGATTTAGGTTTTATGTTTTTATTTAAGTTTTATATTCAAGTTTTATCTTTTAGTTTAGGTTTAGGTTTATTTTTAGTTTATTTTATTTTATTTATTTTAGGGTTTAGGCTTAGTTTATTTTTAATTTAGGTTTAGGTTTTATTTATTTTAGTTTAGTTTATTCTATTTTATATATTTTAGGTTTCATTTTTTTTTAATTTAGGGTTTAGGTTTTATTTTTCCTTTATTTTTAGGTTTATTTTTTCAATTTAAGTTTTTTATTTAGTTTTCATTTTATTTTATTTTTAGTTTATTTTATTTATATTTTTCATTTTTGTTTTATTTTATTTAGGTTTCTTTTAGATTTATTTTATTTTTTTTAGTTTAGTTTAGGCTTTTATTTATTTTATTTTAGTTTAGTTTTTTTTTTGGGTTTAGGTTTAGGTTTATGTTTTAGTTTGGGTTTTTATTTAGTTTAGGTTTAAGTTTTTAGGTTCTTAGGGTTTACGATTTGTGGTTTAGGGTTTAGGACTCATGGTTTGGGGTTTAGGGTTTAGTGTTTAGGGTTGTAGGTTTTAGGGTTTAGTGTTTAGGTTTTAGGCTTTAAGGTTTAGTGTTTAGGGTTTAAGTTTGTTTAGTTTATTTTTTATTATTTTTATTATTTTTATTTAGGTTTATTTTTTAATTTTATTTATTTTGGTTTATTTATTTTAAGTTTATTTATTTTAGTTTAATGTTTTTTTATGTTTGTTTATTTTTTAGGCTTAGGTTTAGGTTTATGTTTATTTTTGGTTTTGTTTTATTTTTATTTTATTTTTTTAGTTTAGGTTTTATTTTTTATTTTTAGGTTTAAGTTTCTATTTTATTTTTTTAGATTAACGTTTTATGTTTTTATTTATGGTTTATTTTGAGATTATATTTTTTTAGTTTAGGTTTAGGTTTATTTTAGTTTATTTTATTTTATTTAGTTTAGGGTTTGGTTTAATTTATTTTTTAGTTTAAGTTTAGGTTTATTTATTTTAGTTTATTTTTTGTTTAGATTTAGGTTTATTTTATTTTGTTTATTTTAGGTTTAGTTTTTTTTTTAATTTAGGGTTTAGGTTTTATTTTTTATTTATTTTTAGGTTTATATTTTAGGTTTAATTTTTTTTTATTTTTTATTTAATTTTATTTTAGTTTATTTTATTTTTATTTTTCATTTGGGTTTTATTTTATTTAAGTTTTTTAGGTTTATTTTATTTTTTAGTTTAATTTAGGTTTTTATTTATTTTATTTTAGTTCAATTTTTCCTTTTGGATTTTGGTTTAAGTTTTGGTTTCAATTAAAGTTTATGTTTTAGTATAGGTTTTTATTTTTATTTATTTTATTTATTTATTTTTTTTATTTTTTATTTAGTTTACATTTCAATTTTTAGGTTTTTAGGGTTTAGGGTTTAGGGTTTAGGATTCAGGGTTTAGGGTTTAGGATTTAGTGATTAGGGTTATAAGTATTAGGGTTTAGGGTTTAAGGTTTAGGCTTTGGGCTTTAGAGTTTAGGTTTTACAGTTTAGTATTTATGGTTTAGGGTTTTAATTTTAGGGTTTAGGGTTTTAGGGTTTAGGGTTTACGGTTTAGGGTTGTTGGTTTAGGGTTTAGAGTTTCGAGTTTATTTTAGGGTTTAGGGTTAGGGAGTTTTTATTTTTTATTTTTATTTTTTTCTTTTTAGGATATAGGGTTTATGGTTTTTTAGGATTTAGTGTTTACGATTTTTGGGTTGTAGGTTTACGGTTTAAGGTTTAGGGTTTAGGGTTAGTTTGAGGGTTTATGCTTTAGGGTTTAGGATTTAGGGTTTAGGATTTAGGGTTTAGTGTTTAAGATTTCTTTTAATTTAGTAAACCATTAGGTTTATGTTTATTTACTTTATTCAGTTTATTTAATTTATTTTTTATTTCTTTTAGTTTATTTTATTTTTTAGTTTTATTTAGGTTTATTATTTTATTTCAATTAGTTTATTTATTTAAGGTTTATTTATTTTAGTTTATTTTTTAGGTTTAGGTTTACGTTTATGTTTACTTTTTAGTTTACTTTTATTCTTATTTTATTTTTTAGGTTAAGGTTTTATTTTTTATTTTTAGGTTTAGGTTTAGATTTTTATTTCATCTTTTTAGGTTTAGGCTTTAGGTTTTTATTTTAGGTTTATTTTAAGGTATTTATCTTTTAGTTTAGGTTTAGGTTTATTTTTAGTTTATTTTATTATATTTAGTTTAGGGTTTAAGTTTAAGATTAGGTTTTATTTATTTTATTTTTAGGTTTTATTTAGTTTAGGTTTTGGTTTGTAGGTTTTTAGGGTTTAGGGTTTAGGGTTAGGGTTTAAGGTTTGGGGTTTAGGGTTTAGGGTTAGGGTTTAAGGTTTATTGTTTAGGGTTTTAGGGTTTAGGATTTAGGTTTAGGGTTTAGTGTTTAGGGTTATATGGTTTAGGGTTTAGGGTTTAGGGTTATGGGTTTAGTGATTAGGGTTTAGGGTTTAGGGTTAGTTTAGGGTTTATTTTATGTTTTATTTAGTTTAGGTTTAGGTTTTACCTTTTAAGGTTTAGGTTTAGGGTTTAGGGTTAGTTTAGGGTTTAAGGTTTGGGGTTTAGAGTTTTTTATTTTTATTTCTTTTTATTTTTTAATAGAGAACAAATTTGAATTCAATATTTCTTCTTTTGGATTTCATTAATCGAGGAACACACCAAATTTTCTAAGACACAAGTGATGACATAGAATAAAAATTAGAATGCATAGAGCAAACCAAAAACCTAGATAACTAGAACTGTATCTACTATAGAGATAAAGTTCCATAAGTAGTAGATCGGATCATCCATTCCTCAGTTTCCCCTGTTCCCATCAGAATCACCTCGGCCTCTCAACTAGCGGGATCAACCATCATATACCCAATCTCTCCCTATACCACAACAGTTGAAACCTTCATGGTTCCTCCCACTTGCATAACCACCACTGCTCCGACCACCACCTCCATATCCACCAGCACCTCTAGATCCCCCATCACCACTGCGATAACCTTCACCTCAACCTATGCCTCCACAGCCAGATTTTGATAGAGCTTGGTTGATGGTGATGTTCTTGACGTCAAGGTTCTGCCCATTCTTAGGGTTTAGCTTTACATTTAGATTTATTAAGTGTTAAGGTTTAGGATTATTTTTTAATTTATTTAGTTATTTTATATTTTGGTTTAGGGTTTGGGGCTTAGGGTTTAAGGTTTAGAGTTTGGGTTTAGGGTTAAAGGTTTAGGGCTTAGGTTTATGGTTTTTTAGGGTATGAGGTTTAGGGTTAAATATTTTGTTTATTTAAGTAAACTGGTAGGTTTAGGTTTATTTAGTATATTTATATGTTTATTTCAGTTTATTTTAATTTTAAACTCTATTAAGGTTTATTTTTTTATTTAGTTTAGTTTATTTATTTGAGGTTTATTTATTTTAGTTTAGGTTTTTTTGTTTTAGTTTATTTTAAGGTTTATGTTTATTTTATTTTATTTTTTAGGTTTATTTATTTTATTTTTTGGTTTAGATTTAAGTTTTATATTATACTTTTAGGTTTAGGCTTTAGGTTTTTATTTTAGGTTCATTTTTAGTATTTATTTTTTAGTTTGTGTTTAGGTTTATTTTTAATTTATTTTATTTTATTTAGTTTAGGTGTAGGTTTAGGTTTTGGTATAGGTTTAATTATTTTAGTTTAAGTTTAGGTATATTTTATTTTGTTTATTTTATTTTTATTTTAGGTTTAGGGTTTAGGTTTTATTATTTATTTATTTCTAAGTTTTCTTTTTAGGTTTATTTTGGTTTAAGTTTTATTTTATTTTTTATTTTGGTTTATTTATCTTTATTTTACATTTAGTTTTATTTTATTTAGGTTTTATTCTTAGGTTTATTTTTTTTAGTTTAGTTTATGTTTTATTTATTTTATTTTATTTTATTTAGGTTCTATCTTAAGTTTTAGTTTAGGTTTTTATTTCATTTTATTTTCCTATTTTATTTATGCTTAATTTTATTTATTTATTTTATTTTTAGGTTTATTTAGTTTATGTTTAGGTTTTTAGGTTTTTGGGGTCTAGGGTATAGGGTTTAGGATTTAGGGTTTAGGGTTTAGGGATTTAGGGTTTAAGGTTTTAGGGTTTAGGGTTTAGTGTTAGGGTTTAACATTTATGGTTTAGGGTTTAGTGTTTAGGCTTTAGGGTTTAGAGTTTTTAATGTTTAGGGTTTAGAGTTTAGGGTTTATGGTTAGCTTAGGATTTAAATAACTTTAGGAGTTAGGGTTTAGGGTTTATGGCTTAGGGTTAGTTTGGAGTTTAGGGTTTAGGGTTTTAGGGTTTGGGATTTAGGGTTTAAGGATTAGGGTTAGGGTTAGGGTTTAACGTATAGGGTTTAGGATTTAAGATTTAGGCTTGCATGTTTAGGGTTGTTGGTTTAGGGTTTATACTTAGTTTTAGGGTTTAGGGTTTAAGGTTTAACATTTAGGATTTAGGGTTTATGGTTTTTTTTTAAATTAAGTAAACCTGTAGGTTTAGGTTTATTTAGTTTATTTATTATTTATTTTAGTTTATTTTATTTTATATTTTTTTAGGTTTTTTTAATTTTATTTAATTTAGTTTAGTTTATTTTTTTTTGGTTTTTATTTTTTTTGTTTATTTTATTTTTATTTTAGTCTTAGGTTTTTTAAAGTTTAAGGTTTAAGTTTTATTTTTTATTTATTTCCACATTTTATTTTAGGTTTATTTTTTAGGCTTATGTTTTTATTTAGTTTTTATTTTAATTTATTTTGGGTTTCTTTATTTTTATTTTACATTTAGTTTTAATTTTATTTAGGTTTTTTATTTTTAGGTTTATTTTATTTAACAGTATAGTTTAGTTTTTTATTTATTTTACTTTAGCTTTTTTTATTTTTAGGTTTAGGTTTAGGTTTTAGTTTAGGTTTTTATTTTATTTTATTATTTTATTTTATTTATGTTTAAGTTTATTAGTTTATTTTATTTTTAGGTTTTATTTAGTTTAGGTTTTGGTTTTTAGGTTTTTGGGGTTTAGGATTTAGGGTTTATGGTTTAGTGTTTTAGGGTTTAAGATTTTAAAGTTTAGTATTGTGGGTTAAGGTTTAGGGTTTAGGGTTTAGGGTTTAGTGTTCAAGCTTTAAGGTTTAATTTTTTTATGATTTAGGGTATAGGGTTTAGGGTTAGGTTAGGGTTTAGGGTTAGTTTAGGGTTTAGGGTTTAGCCTTTTTAAGGTTTGAGGTTTAGGGTTTAGAGTTTATTTAGAGATTAAGGTTTAGGATTTTAAAATTTAGGGTTTAGGGTTAGGGTTTAGGGTTTAGAGTTTACGGTTAGGGTTTTAGGTTGTAGGTTTTAAGCTTTAAGGTTTATTTTTATGTTTTATTTTTAGGTTTATTTTTATTTTAGATTTTATTCAATTTTAATTTTATTTTATATTAGGTTTATTATATTTTTCTTTGATATTTAGTTTTTATTTTAATTAGGTATTTTATTCTTAGGTTTATTTTATTTTAGTTTAGTTTAAGTTTTTATTTAATTTATTTTAGTTCTTTTTAGGTTTTATTTAGTTTTATTTTTTTAATTTTTTTAAGTTTAGGTTATTTCTTTGTTTATTTTATGGTTTATTAAGTTTAAGTTTAAGTTTTATTTTTAGGTTTTATAAAGTTTATTTTTGGGTTTAGGTTTTATTTTGGGTTTAGGGTTTAGGGTTAGGGATTAAGCTTTAGGGTTTAGGATTTTAGAGTTTAGGATTTATGGTTTAGGGTTTAGGGTTAGTTTTAGGGTTTAGGGTTTAGGGTTTGGGTTTTTATTTATTATTTTTTTATTTTTTTATTTATATATTAAGTAAATTGATAGGCTTATGTTTATTTAGTTTATTTTTTACATATTTTAGTTTTTCATATTTGTATTTTTATTTATATTTATTTTTTTTATTTTTATTAGTTTATTTAATTTAGATTTATTTATTTTAGTTTAGGTTCTTTAATTTAGTTTATTTTTTTGTTTAGGTTTAGGTTTATTTTTTAGGTTTAGGTTTATTTTTTTTTATTTTTAGGTTTAGGTTTAGGATTTTAATTTATTTTTTTTTCTAATAGGTTTAGGTTTTATTTAGGTCTATTTTAGTATTTATTTTTTTTAGTTTAGGTTTAATTTTATTTTAGTTTATTTTATTTTATTTAGTTTAGGCTTAGGTTTAGGTTTAATTTATTTGATTAGGTTTAGGTTTATTTTATTTTTATTTTAGGTTTAGGTTTAGTTTTAGGTTTACGTATATTTTTAGGTTTAAGTTTAAGTTTTATTTATTTTATTTTTGGTTTAGGTTTATTTTCTTTTGTTTATTTTATTTTTATTTTAGGTTTAAATTTTTTTTTAGTATAAGCTTTAGCTTTTAGGGTTTATGGTTTAGGGTTTATATTTAAGGTTATTTTTAGGTTTAGGTTTTTATTTAGTTTTTATTATATTTTATTTTAGGTTTATTTTATTTTTATTTTATGTTTAGTTTTTATTTTATTTAGGATTTTTATTGTTAAGTTTATTTTATTATTTTTAGTTTAGTTTAAGTTTTTATTAATTTCATTTTATTTTTTTTCTATTTTTTATTTAATTTTATTTTTAGGTTTATGTTTAAGTTTAGGTTTTAGTTTAGGTTTTTATCTTATTTTATTTTATTTCTTTTATTTAGGTTTAGGCTTATTTATTTATTTATTTTCAGGTTTTATTAAGTTTTCATTTAGATTTTTAGGTTTTTAGGGTTTAGGGTTTAGGGTTTAAGGTTTTAGGGTTTACAGTTTTAGAGTTTAGGGTTTAGGGATAGGGTTTTGGGTTTTGGGTTTAGTGTTTAGGCTTTAGGGTTTAGGGTTTAGGGTTTTTAGTGTTTAGGGTTTAAGGTTAGCTTAAGGTTTAGGGTTTAAAGTTTAGGCTTTAGGGTTTTTAGGGTTTAGGGTTTAGGCTTCATTTAGTGCTTAAGGTTTATGTTTTAGGGTTAGGGTCTAAAGTTTAGGGATTAGGGTTAGGGTTAGGGTTAGGGTTTAGGTTTTAAGGTTTAGGGATTAGAGTTTAGGCTTTACGGTTTATGGTTTAGGGTTGTCGGTGTATGGTTTATGACTTATGGTTAGTTTTAGAGTTTAGGGTTTTTTTTACTAAGTAAATCGAAAGATTTAGGTTTATTTAGTTTATTTTTTATTTTTATTTTGGTTTGTTTTTATTTTTATTTAGCATAGTTTAGTTTTTTTTTTAGTTTAGGTTTTTTATTTTAGTTTATTTTTTAGATTTAGGTTTAGGTTTATATTTATTTTTTAGTTTAGTTTTATTTTTATTTTATTTTTTAAGTTTAGGTTTTATTTTTATTTTTTTGGTTTAGGTTTAGGTTTTCTTTATTTTATTTTTTTTAGTTTAGGTTTAGGATTTTATTTTAGGTTTATTTTTTAGTTTTGAGTTTAGGTCTATTTTTAGTTTATTTTTTATTTAGTTTAGGGTTAGGTTTAGTTTCTTTTAGGTTTAGGTTTAGGTTTAATTTATTTTAGTTTAGTTATTTTAATTTTGTTTTAGGTTTATTTTATTTTGTTTATTTTATGTTTAGGTTTTTTATTACTTTAGGGTTTAGGTTTTATTTTTTATTTATTTTTTAGTTTATTTTTGAGGTTGAGGTTTTTATTTAATTTTTATTTATTTTATTTAATGTTTAAATTATTTTTATTTTACATTTAGGTTTTTTTATTTAGGCCTATTATTTTTAGGTTTATATATATTTTAGTTTAGTTTAGGTTTATAATTATTTTATTTTATTTTAGTTTTTATTTTTTATTTTATTATATTTTTAGGTTATGGTTTAGGTTATGGTTTAAGATTTAGTTTAGGTTTTTATTTATTTTAATTTTATGTTTTATATAGTTTAGGTTTAGGTTTTTAGGTTTTTAGGGTGTAGGTTTTAGGGTTTAGGGTTTGGAGTTTATGGTTTAGGGTTTAGGGTTTAGGGTATATGGTTTAGGTTTTAGGCTTTAGGGATTTGGGTTTTTAAGGTTTAGGTTTTAGGGTTTATGGTTTAGGGTTTAGGGTTTAGGTTTTAGGGTTTAGGATTTAGGGTTTAAGGTTTTTTTTTAAAAGAAAATCAAGTAAACCAGTAGGTTTAGGTTTATTTAGTATATTTAGTTTATTTTTATTTATTTTAATTTACTTTATTTTTTATTTTTAATTAGTTAAATTTTTTTATTTAGTTTAGTTTATTTATTTTAGGTTGATTTATTTTTGTTCTGATTTTTAATTTTAGTTTATTTTTAATGTTTATGTATAAGTTTAGGTTTATTTTTTAGTTGGGTTTTATTTTTAAGGTTTAGGTTTTATTTTTTTTATTTTTAGGTTTAGGTTTTTATTTAATTTTTTTTGGTTAAGGTTTTTGGTTTTTATTTTAGGTTATTTTTAAGTTTTGTTTTTTAGTTTTGGTTTAAGTTTATTTTTAGTTTATTATTTTAGTTTAGGTTTAGGTTTATGTTAGTTTATTTTAGCTTTAGGTTTAAGTTTTATTTATTTTAGTTTAGTTTATTTAGTTTATTTTATGTTTATTTTATTTTTTATTTTAGGTTTAGGTTTTTTTTAGTTTAGGGTTTAAGTTTTATTTTTTATTTATGTTTATGTTTTTATCGAGTTTTTATTTTATTTTAATTTATGTTTATTTTATTTTTTTTTACATTTAGTATTTATTTTATTTAGGTTTTTATTCTTAGGTTTATTTTATTTTTTAGTTTAGTTTATGTTTTTTTATTATTTTATTTAGTAATTTTATTTATTTTATTTTATTTTTAGGTTTAGGTTTAGGTTTTAGTCTAGGTTTTATTTTATTTTTTTTTTAAGTTTATGTTTATTTATAATTTTTTAAGGTTTTTCTAAGTTTAGGTTAATGTTTTTAGATTTTTAGGGTTTAGCATTTAAGGTTAAGGGTTTAGGGTTTAGGGTTTAAGGTTAGGATTTAGGGTTAGGTTTTAGGGTTTAGTGTTTAGGATTAATGGTTTAGGGTTTTTAGGGTTTAAGGTTTAGGGTTTCAAGATTTATGCTTTTAGGGCTTAGGGTTTAGGGTTGGGGTTTAGTGTATTTTAAGGTTTTGGATTTAGGGTTGTAGGTTAAGGGTTTAGGGTTTAGAGTTTAGGTTTTAGGATTTAGGGTTTTAAGGTTTTTTTTTTAAATTAACTAAATCGATAGGTTTAGGTTTATTTAGTATATTTAGTTTATTTTTTTATTTATTTTGGCTTATTTTATTTTTTATTTTTATTTAGGTTTATTTTTTATTTTTATTTAGTTTAGTTCATTAATTTGAAGTTTATTTATTTTAGTTTATGTCTTTGATTTTAGTTTATTTTTTGGGTTTAGGTTAGGTTTATTTTTAGTTTAGTATTATTTTATTTTATTTTTAGGATTAGGTTTTATTTCTTTTTTAGGTTTAGGTTTAAGATTTTATTTTATATTTTTAGGTTTAGGTTTTAGATTTTATTTTGATTTATTTTAGGTTTTATTTTTAGTTTAGGTTTAGGTTTTTTTTAGTTTATTTATTTATTTTATTTAGGTTTAGGTTTAGGTTAATTTATTTTAGTTTATTTTGTTTTGTTTAGGTTTAGGTTTATTTTTTTTTATTTTTGGTTTAGGTTTTTTTTAAGTTAAGGGTTAAAGTATTTTTTAATTTATTTTTAGGTTTTATTTTTAGGTTTATTTTGTAGGTTTTGATTTTTAGTTAGTTTTTATTTAATTTTATTTCACATCTAATTTTTATTTTATTTAGGTTTTTATTGTTAGGTTTATTTTATTTTTTAGTTTAGTCTAAGTTTTTATTTATTTTATTTTAGCTTTATTTTATTTTATTTTTTGATTTAGATTTAGGTTTTAGTTTAGTTTTTTATTGTATTTTATTATTTTATTTTATTTAGGTTTATGTTTTTTATTTATTTATTTTTAGGTTTCAAAAAGTTTAGGTTAGGTTTTTAGGGTTTAGGGTTTTAAAATTTAGGTTTTAGGGTTAAGATTTAGGCATTATGGTTTAGGGTTTAGGGTTGTAAGTTTACGGTTTAGGATTTAGGGTTGATATTTTTATTTATTTATTTATTATTTATAAATTAAGTAAACTAGTTTGTTTATGTTTATTTAGTTTATTTTTTATTTATTTTAGTTTATTTTATTTTTATTTGTATTTTTATTTAGGTTTATTTTTTTAATTAGTTTAGTTTATTTGTTTTAGCTTTATTTATTTTAGTTTATCTTTTAGGTTTAGGTATAAGTTAATTTTTTAGTTTAATTTTATATTTATTTTATTTTTTGATTTAGGTTTAGGTTTTTATTTCATTTTTTTAGGTTTAGGATTTAGGTATTTATTTTAGATTTATTTTTAGGTTTTATTTTTTAGTTTAGGTTTATTTTTAGTTTATTTTATTTTATTTAGTTTAGGTTTAAGCTTAAGTTTACTTTATTTTACTTTTAATATTAGTTTTTTTTTATTTTAGATTATTTAAGTTTAGGTTTAGGTTTATTTTAATTTTATTTTGGGTTTAGGTTTTTTTTTAGTTTGTGGTTTAGGTTTTATTTTTTATTTATTTTAGGTTTAATTTTTAGGTTTATTTTTTAGGTGTGGGATTTTGTTAAGTTTTTCATTATTTTATATTTTAGGTTTAATTTTTATTTTATTTAAGTTATTTATTTTTTTAGTTTAGGTTTTTATTTATTTTATTTATTTTATTTTTTTATTATCAAAACCCCTAGATAATTAAAACCGTGCAGTTCCATAAGCAGCAGATTAGATCGATTGTTCTTTAGTTTCTTGAGTTCCCATTAGAACCACCCCGACATCTCAAGTAATGGGATCCACCATCATATCCCAGATCTCTCCCTCCACCACCACCATGGTTGTAACCTTCGTCACTCCTCCCGCCTCCATAACCACCACTGCTCTGACCACCACCACCATATCCACTAGCACCCCGAGATCCCCCACCACCACTGTGATAATCGATGCATCTGCCTTCACCTCCACCACTAGATCTAGACTGAGCCTATTTGTCGGCGATGTTCATGTTGTCAAAGTTCTGCCCATTCTTAAGGTTTAGGTTTGTTAGGTTTATTTTTTAATTTATTAAGTTAATTTACGCTTAGGTTTAAGGTTTGGGGTTTGGGGTTAGGGTTTAGGGTTTAAGGTTTAGGGTTTTAAGGTTCATGCTTTTAAGGTTTAGTATTTATGATTATGGTTTAGGGTTTTTGAGAGTTTTGTATTCAGGGATTAGGGTTTATGGTTTATGGTTTAGGATTTAATGTTTATGTTTTTTTTTTAAAGTTTTAAGTAAACCGTTAGGTCTAGGTTTATTTAGTTTATTTTTTTATTCTGGTTTATTTTAATTTTTATTTTTATATAAGTTAATTTTTTTATTTAGTTTAGTAAATTTATTTTAGGTTCATTTATTTTAGATTAGGTTTTTTATATCAATTATTTTTTTTTTTAGGTTTAGGTTTAGGTTTAAGTTTATTTTTTAGTTTAGTTTTATTTTAATTTTATTGTTTAGGTTTAGGTTTTATTTATTTTAGTTTAGCTTATTTTAGTTTAGGATTAAGCTTATTTTAATATGTTAATTTTAGGTTTAAGTTTTTTTTCTTACTTTATGATTTAGGTTTTAATTTTTATTTATTTATAGGATTTATTTTTTAAGTTTAGATTTTTATTTAGTTTATATTTTTTTATTTTAGGTTGATTTTAGTTTTATTTTAAATTTAGTTTTTATTTTCTTTATGTTTTTAATTATTAGGTTTATTTTATTCTTTAGTTTAATTTAGGTTTTTATTTATTTAATTTTAGTTTTGTTTTTAAATATTATATTGTTTTATTTTTAGGTATAAACTTAGGTTTAGGTTTATGTTTTGGTTTTGTTTTTGTTTTAGGTTTTAGTTTAGGTTTTTATTTTATTTTATTTATTTTATTTTATTTAGGTTTAGGTTTTTTTTATTTATTTTATTTGAAGGTTTTATTTAGTTCAGGTTTAGGTTTGTAGGTTTTTAGGGTTTAGGGTTTAGGGTTTAGGGTTTAGGGTTTTAGGCTTTAGGGTTAAGGGCTTAGGGCTTAGGGTTTAGTGTTGTAGGCTTAGGGTTTAGGGTTTCTTTTAACTTAAGGAAATAGGTAAGTTTAGGTTTATTTAGTTTATTTTTTATTTATTCTAGTTTTTTTTAGTTTGGTTTATTTTCTTTAATATTATTTAGTTTAGTTTATTTATTTTAGTTTATGTTTTTGTATTTTTTTTATTTTTTAGGTTTATATTTATTTTTAATTTAGTTTAATTTAATTATATTTTTTAGGTTTAGGTTTTTTTATTTTTTTTATTTTAGGTTTAGGCTAATGTTTTAATTTTATTTTTTTAGGTTTATGTTTTAGGTTTTTATTTTATGTTTATTTTTATGTTTTGTTTTTCTGTTAGGTTTATGTTTTAGGTTTTTAGTTTATTTTACTTTATTTAGTTTAGGGTTTAGGTTTAGTTTATTTTAGGTGTAGGTTTAGGTTTATTTATTTATTTTTTAGTTTATTTTTTATTATATTTTGTTTATTTTATGTTTAAGTTTTATTTTCCGGTTATATTTTTTAGGTTTAGGTTTTTATTTTGTGTTTATTTTATTTTATTTTAGGTTTATTTTATTTTAATTTTACATTTATATTTTATTTTATGTAGGTTTTTTATTTTTTATTTTATTTTATTTTATAGTTTAGTTTAGGTTTTTAGTTATTTTATTTTGGTTTAGTTTTTAATTTTTATATTATTTTATTTTTAAGTTTACGTTTAATTTTAGGTTTAGGTTTTAGCTTATTTTTTATTTTACTTAAGTTTAGGTTTTTTATTTTTTATTTATTGTTTTTATATTTTATTTAGTTTTGGTTTAGGTTTATAGGCTTTAAGGTTTAGTGTTAAGGGTTTAGGGTTTAGGTTTTTAGGGTTTAGGGTTTAGGGTTGTAGGTTTTAGGGTTTAAGGTTAGATTTTTTTTTAAAATTATGTAAACTGGTAGGCTTAGGTTTGTTTAGTTTATTTTTTATTTATTTTAGTTTATTTTATTTTTAATTTTTATTTAGGTTTATTTTTATATTCATTTTTATTTAGGCTTTATTTAGTTTTTATTTTAGGTTTATTTTATTTTATTTTATGTTTAGTTTTTATTTTATATAGGTTTTATTATTATTATTTTTGTTTAGTTTAGATTTTTATTTATTTTATTTTAGTTTAGTTTTTATTTTTTATTTTATTTTCTTCTTAGGTATAGGTTTAAGTTTAGGTTTTAGTTTATGTTTTTATTTTATTTTGGTTTAGGTTTTTTCTTTTATTTTATTTTTAGGTTTTATTTAGTTTAGGTTTGGGTTTTCATGATCTAGGGATTAGGTTTTAGGGTTGTATGTTTTAGGGTTTAGGTTTTAGGGTTGTAGGTTTAGGGTTTAGGGTTTAGGGTTAATTTTGGGGTTTAGGGTTTAGGATTTTTTTAAAAAAATTAAGTAAACTGGTAGATTTATGTTTATTTAGTTTATTTAGATTATTTTATATTTTTATTTAGGTTTCTTTTATATTTTTATTTTGTTTAGTTTATTTATTTTGTGTTTATTTTTTTTAGTTTATTTTTTAGGCTTGGGTTTACGTTTAAGTTTATTTTTTAGTCTAATTTTATTTTTATTTTATTTTTTATGTTTAGGATTTATTTTCTATTTTTAGGTTTTGGTTTAGGTTTTAATTTTCTTTTTTAGGTTTAGGTTTTAAGTTTTTATTTTAGGTTTATTTTTAGGTTTTATTTTTTTAGTTTAGGTTTAGGTTTATTTTTAGTTTATTTTATTTTATTTAGTTTAGGTTTAGGTTTAGGTTTAGTTTATTTTAGGTTTAGGTTTAGGGTTTATTTATTTTAGTTTAGTTTTTATTTTAGTTTAGGTTTAGGTTTATTTTATTTTTATTTTAGTTTTATTTTTTTAGTTTAGTGTTTAGGTTTATTATTTATTTCTTTTAGTTTTTAATTTTTAGGTTTAAGTTTCTTTTAGTTTTTATTTTAATTTATTTTAACTTTATTTTATTTTTATTTTAGATTTAGTTTTTATTTTATTTAAGTTTTTTTTAAGTTTTGTTTAGGTTTTTATTTATTTTGTTTTATTTTAATTTTAAATTTTTATTTTATTTGCTTTTTTAGGTTTAGGTTTAGGTTTTTTTATTTATTTTATTTTTATGTTTTATTTAGTTTAGGTTTAGGTTTTAAGTTTTTTAGGGTTTAGGTTCTATGGTTTAGGGTTAGTTTAGGGTTTAGGGTTTTTCTTAAGAAACCTATAGCGGGGAGAATTTTATTCCACAAAGGAAGGAGTACAAGGTCCTTAAGAAGGGTTTATTCTCTTAACTACTGCTCAGAGAGTTACATTCAGCCTAGAGAGAAAAATCCCCTATCTATTACAACAAAAATAAGGAAATAAAAACCTAAACAAAAGAACTAAAAGACCAAAAACACAACAAAGCAATAACACAGGAAATAAAAGGATCAAAAACTACTAGAAAGAAGTTTTCGAGTTATTGAAACCACATCTAGGATCTGAAACAAGCAAAGAACTTGGCAAAGAATTCTGCAAGCAACTAGAAGATGTAATTAGTACAACTAGAGAAAATCACGCTTAAGCACTTAATAAAGAGCAATATAAGAGAAAATTTCAAATAAGGCTCAGGCTTAGTCACCTCAATCTTAAGGGGCAACCACAAATGTGAGCAACCAGACTTCAAAAGAAGGGTTACAATCACATATGTACCAGCTAAAAGATAATAGGGAAATCATCCCAGCCATCATAACCCACTTACCTCGATGAAGACAATCCACCAAAGAGTGAAATTCAACAATTCTCTAGTACTTGCGGCTAAGCAATAAGCTAGCCCACAAATCCAAATAAATTAAGCTCGAAGGAAGTAGCATCAACAAAACCACCCAACTAGAAATGAAGAGCAACCGCCAAGATTTCACCCAAGCAAAGCCACCATGGATAGGAACCAAACCCACTAGTGTCACTAGACAACCACAAGCAATAGCCCAAAACCAAAATAGCAACCTACAACTAGCATCAAGAAACCATCAATTCCAAACTAGGTCAAGGAACAAGGCCAACACTAACAGTAGCCACCAGTCCAATCTAGACAACAGAGGCAAGAAATAAAATATAGGCGTAATACCTCCATCAGAAACAAAAAGATAACCATAGGAAAATAGCATAACCGAAGAGAGGAAAAAGAACCCATGATGAGACCAAAAGGGCATCTAGAAAATACTAACAAATCACCACCAAGAGCAGTAGAGAAAACAACCAAGCCCACCCAACCAAACCCAGAGGAAAAACATAAGAAATAAAGGGTGGTAGAGAAACCAAAAGTAGTCCAAATCCTCAGCCAAAATAAGAGACCAAGCCAACAGCACTCAAGGAAAGAATAGTAACCACCCAACTAAGCAAACAGCCAGAATCAGCAACCAACAAACAACCAGCTGTTGACCTCATTTTTAGGATGAGCTCTCAACCACTCCATCTTAGACATAGGACTCTTCTTAGACCTTAAGAGTTCCTTAGTCTTAAGACACATCAAGTGATTAGGTGGACACTCAACCTAACCCTAGAGACTTAGAAAAGTTAGCCATAGGAATAGGTCATGCCTTAGGGGTGTTAGGAAAACTTCCTACCCTTAGCTTAAACCATTCCTTACTTTCCTTCTTTCAAGTCAAACTACAAATAAATTCTATTTGATTTCCTCCAAACTAAAATCAAATCCATGATTTAAATCTATGATTAAAACCCATGATCAAAATTCAAAAAAATTCCTAAGTCCAAATTTTGCCTAAGTCCTTAATCTTCCTTTAAGGACTTAACCAAAATCATGATCAAAACCAATCAAAACTTTGAGATTTTCTCAAAATTCATTTATAATATCATTTATATTCACATATATAAATGAAATATAAATTTAAATAAATCAAACTAAACTCAAAATTCCAAATCAATTCAAGAAATTTTCTTAAGTCCTTAATTTTCCATTAATGGACTTAGCCTAAACCTTGATCAAATCAATTCAAAATTATGAGAATTTCTTAAAAATAATTTATATTCTCATTTATATTCACATATATAAATGAAATATAAATAAAAATAATTCAAATCAAACCATCAAATTAAATTCTCAATTTAAAACTTCCTTAAGTCCTTAATTTTCCATTAATGAACTTAACCTAAACCTTGATCAAACCATCTCAAAGTCATGGAATTTTCTCATAATTCTTTTATATTTTATTTATATTAACATATATAAATGAAATATATATATAAATCAATCAAACCAAATTCAAAAATTCAAACTCTAAACTCCAAAATTTTCTAAGTGCCTTAAATCCTTCTTAATGGACTCACTTAAATCATGATTAAACCACTTCAAATCCTTGAAATTTTCTCATGATCAATTTATATTATCATTTATATTCAGATATATAAATGAAATATAAATTCAAACATTCAAAACCTAATCCAAAAAATCAAACTCAAATCAACTCAAAATCAAATCTAGGCCAAATTCTTCCATCTCAACCTTCAAATTAACATTTTTGTGAGTTTTGATGCAATGTATTATAACAAAAGTAAAACATACTAAAATGTACAATAACATTTACTAACACACCATCACATTCATATATATGTGTATGTGAAGTTATGTTGTTATGTACATTATATTTTAGTATGCTTTCATATAATATATTATCTTACATTACACCTTAAAATGAATCACTTTAAGCAAAAAAAATTATAAAATTTGGTTGAAAAATGAATATTTTTTTGGATATAAAATTCCATTATTTTGATTAAATGACACACCATAGCACACCCCAATGATGTTCCCTAAAGCTTACCATAAATTTGGCCAAATCCCATCATATCAGCCTATAAATCAATATTTTTATGAATTATACTAGTAAAAACTCTAGCACATCATACTATAACCAACTAAATAATGCTAAACAATAAGTAGTGAAACACAATAGTATGCTATAATGCATGATGCTAGACTATGTTATGGGATCCTATATTATAATACATTATAACATATTATGTTATATTATATTGCATATCACATCAGAAGGGATTGCTTGAGATAAAAAAATTATAAAATTAGTCAAAATAATAAAAACCTATATATTTTTGTCATTTCACTTACATATTTTAAATTGAAATAATATATTATAATGCCATGCTCTACCTATTATGAATTTGGCCAAATTACACCATTTTAAAGTCTAAATCAACATTTTTATAAATAATGCTAGTGTAGGATTGACTACATGATTATAAAATACTAAAAGAATTTAAAATGTGGAGAACAATATATTATGATATATGATGTTATACTTTGCTACAACATACAATATTTATTTTGAACACAAAATTTTACATTTTAGGATACAAGTGGCGTAGCACACCTTTGGTACTACAACATAATTCCCACTTCAAATTTAACAAATTTCCTCATCTGGTTTGTTAAATCAAAATTTTTATTATTTATATTAGTATAGACTCTAGGGAACAATACCATAATATACTAAAATATTTTAAAACATCTTATAACATCCAAAAACACATCACTACATGCTCAAATATATGAGACAACATAATACCATAATATATGGTATTATAATATAATTTAGGGTTAGGGTTTATGGTATTCAAATCTCTAATAGTCTAGGGAAAGTCTCTTGAAGAAATTTTTTTGCTACCATAACTATATTAGGATTAGATCATTCTTTAGATCTACTCCTAATGACATCTTTATTAAAGGTTTAGGGTTAAGGGTTTAGGGTTAGGGTTTACGGTTAGTTTAGGGTTTATGGTTTAGGGTTAGTTTAGGGTTTAGGGTTTGGCATCAAGGATTTAGGGTTTATGGTTATACGTTTTTGGGTTTAGGATATATGGTTTTAGGATTTAGGGTTTAAAGTTTAAGGTTTAGGGTTTTAGGGTTTAGGGTTTAGGGTTTAGGGTTTAGGGTTTAAGGTTTAGGGATGAGGGTTTAGGATTTAGGGTTTAGTGTTTAGGGTTTAGGGTTTTTAGGGTTTAGGGTTTAGGGTTTAGGTTTCACGTTTAAGTTTCAGTTTAGGTTTTTAGGTTTAGGGTTTAGGGTTTAAAGTTTTTTTTAATAAAGAACAAATTTAGATTCAATATTTTTTCTTTTTGATTTAATCAACCAATTAGCATACCAAGTTTTCTACGACACAACCGAATACATAGATAAAAAATGCACACCCATCAAGCAAATCAATAACCCTAGATAAGTAGAATCATCTCTACTATAAAGACATAGTTTCATAAGCAGCAGATCGGATCGACCATTTTTTAGTTTCTCCAGTTTCCATCAGAATCAATCCAACCTCTCGAGCAGTGGGGTCCACCATCATATCCTCGATCTCTCCCTCTAACACCACCACAGTTGTAATCTCTGTCGCTCATCTCACCTAAATAACCACCACTACTCCGGCCACCACCTCCATATTCATAAGCACCTCCAGTTCCCCCACCACCACTGTGATAATTACTGCCTCTACCTTCACCTCCACCACTAGATCTACTTTAAGCCTAGTTAATGGTGATTCCTGCCATCAAGGTTATGCAAATTTTTAGGGTTTAGGGATAGTTTAGGGTAGATGGTTTAGAGCTTGGGGTTTAAGATTTAATGTTGTAGGTTTTAGGATTTAGGGTTTTGGTTTTAGGTTTTAGGTTTTTGGGTTTTTGGATTTAGGGATTAAGGTTTAGGGTTTAGTGTTTAGGGTTTTTAGGTTTAGGGTTTATGGTTTAGGGTTTAGGGTTTAGGTTTTAGGGTTTATGATTTTAGGGTTTAGGGTTGTTGGTTTAGGGTTGTTGGCTTAGTGTTTTGGGTTTAGGGTTATTTTATGGTTGCCTAGGTTTTAATTTCCATTTAGTTTTAGATTTCATTTTATCTTTATCTTGTAGGTTGTCTTTAGCTATAGCTTTATTTTTCTTAGCCTAGGCCTTAGTTTATTTTATCTATCTTTTATCTATCTTTGTCTAGGTCCTTTTATTTATCTTTATTTGCCTTTTATCTTTCAAGTAGATTTCTTTTTAGCTCATGGTCAGATCAGTTTTCGATTTAGGGTTTAGGGTTTAGATTTTGGGGTTTAAAGTTTAAAATTTTTTTTAGCACATAACATATTGATTCAACATTTCTTTTTTCGATTTCATCTACCAAAGTAGCACCCCAATTTTCTAAGACACATAATGACATATATAAAAATTAGCCCACGAGTAAATAAAAAATTCTAGATATGTAGAACCATCTTTACTGTAAAGACATAATTCCATAACCAGTAGATTGAATCATCTTTTTCTCGCCCAAATCACCCCACTGTAGTAGCGGGATCCACCATCATTTCCCTGATCTCTCCCTCTGCCACCACCTCAACTGTAACCTCCATCGCTCTTTCTGCCTCCATAATCAACACTACTCTAACCACCACCTCCATATCCACCAGCACCTCCAGATCCCCCACCACCACTGCACTAAACGTCACCTCCACCTTATCCACCGCCAAATCTACACTGAGGGTGATGTTCTGCCATCAAGGTTCCCCATTCTGTGGTTTAGGGTTTAGGGTTTGGAGTTCAAGGTTTAAGGTTTTAGGTTTTATGGTTTAGGGTTTAAGATTTAGGGTTTAGGGTTTAGGGTTTAGAGTTTTAGGGTTTAGGGTTTAGGGTTTCGGGTTTAGGGTTTAGGGTTTAAGGTTGAAGATTTAGGGTTATAGGTTTAGGGTTAGTTTTATGGTTTAGGGTTTAGGGTTTTTTTTTAAAAAAAATTAAGTAAACCCCAGGTTTAGTTTATTTAGTTAATTTTATTTATTTGGGTTTATTTTTTTTATATTTAGTTTTTTTTTTATTTTTATTTTATCTTTAGGTTTAGCTTTATTTTTTAGTTGAGTTATATTTTATTTTATTTTTAGGTTTAGGTTTTATTTTATTTTAGGTTTAGGTTTAGGTTTCAATTTTATTTTATTTTTTAGTTTTAGTTTTAGGTTTATATGCTTTGTTTATTTTAGTTTAGGTTTAGGTTTAGTCAAGATTATTTTATTTAATCCAGTTTAGGTTTGGGGTTTAGTTTATTTTAGGTTTAGGTTTATGTTTATTTATTTAGTTTAGTTTTTAGTTTTAGGTATATTTTATTTTATTTTATTTTTTATTTTAGTTTAGGTTTTTTAGTTTAGGGTTTAGGTCTTATTTTTATTTATTTTAGGTTTTTTAGGTTTTATTTAGTTTTTATTTTATTTTATTTTAAGTTTATTTTATTTTATTTTTTTAGTTTTATTTTAGGTTTTATTTTATTTTAGTTTAGTTTAGGTTGTTATTTATTTTATTTTAGTTTAGTTTTTAATTTTTAATTTTTTTCTTTTTAAGTTTAGGTTTAGGTTTTAGTTTATGTTTTTATTTTATTATATTTTTTATTTATTTTGGTTTCAATATTTTTTAAATTTATTTTTAGTTCTTATTTAGTTTAAGTTGAAGTTTTTAGCTTTTTAGGGTTTAGAGTTTAGGGTTTAGGGTTAATTTAAGGTTTAGGGTTTAGGGTTTATGATTTAGGGTTTAGGGTTTAGGGTTTGGGGTTTATGGCTTAGGGTTCAGTGTTTAAAGTTTTGGTCTTAGGTTTAGGGTTTAAGTTTTAGTTTAGGGTTTAAGGTTTTTTTTATTTTAACAGAGAATAAATTCAGATTCAACATTTCTTCTTATTGATTTCATCAACCAAGTAGCACCCTAAGTTTTCTAAGACCAAAGCAATGACATAGATTAAAAATAACCACTCATAGAGCAAATAAAAAACCCTGGATAACTAGAACCATCTCTACTATAAAGATAGTTCCATCAGCATCATATCAGATCGACCATTCTTCAATTTCTCCAGTTCCATTAGAACCACCCCCACCTCTCTAGTAGTGGGATCCGCCATCATATTCTTAAACCTTCCATCCAACACCACCATGGCTATAATCTTTATCGCTCCTCCTCCCTCGATAACCACCAATTCTCTGACCACCACCTCCATGTCACTCAAGACCTCCCCCACCATCCTGCGATAAGCCACGCCACGCCCACCGCCAGATCTAGATAGAGCTTATTTGATAATGAAGTTTCTACGATCATGTTTCTGCCCATTCTTTAGGGTTTAGGGTTAGTTTAGGGTTTTGTGTTTTGGGTTAGTTTAGGATTGAGGGTTTAGGGTTGTAGGATTTAAGGTTTAGGATTTAAGATTTAGGGTGGGTTTAGGTTTAGGTTTAGGGTAGGGGTTTAGGGTTTAGTGGTGTGTTTTGTGGTTTAGGGTTAGGTCTGAATTAGGTTAGTAGGGTTTAAAGTTTAGGGTTTAGGATTTAGGAATTAGGGTATAGGTTTTTTTAAAATCATGTAAACCATAGGTTTAGGTTTTATCTTATATTTGAGTTTATTTTATTTTTCTTTTATTTAGATTTATTTTATTTTTATTTAGTTTAATATTATTTTAGGTTTATTTATTTAGTTTAGGTTTTATTTTAGTTTATCTTTTTTTTTAGGTTTCCTTTAATTGTGTTTTTTTAGGTTTACATTTTATTTTTATATTTTAGGTTTAGGTTTAGGTTTTTATTTTATTTTAAGTGTAGGTTTTGGTTTTTTATTTTAGGTTTACTTTTATATTTTTAAGTTTTAGTTTTATTTTATTTTTTTAGTTTAGGTTTATTTAGTTTATTTTAGTTTAGGTTTAAGTTATATATATTTTTTAATTTTGTTTATTTTTATTTAGGTTCACTTTTATTTTATTTTATTTATTTTATTTTTATCCTAAGTTTAGTTTTTTTTAGTTCAGTGTTTATGTTTTTTTTAGGTTTTTTTTTTAGGTTTGTTTTTTTAGGTTTAGGTTTTTATTTAGTTTTTATTTTATTTTAGTCTTATTTTATTCTTTTTTATTTTATTTTTATTTTATTTATATTTTTGTTTAGGTTTTTAGATTTTTAGAGTTTAGGGTTTAGGGTTTGGGGTTTAGGGATGTAGGTTTTAGGGTATAGGGTTAGGGTTTTTTTAACTTTGTATTTTTTATTTTAAGGTTTAGGTTTTATGTTTAGGGTTCATGTTTTAGTTTATGATTTAGGGTTTAAGGCTTCTTTTTTATTTTAATAGAGAACAAATTTATATTCAACATTTCTTCTTTTTGACTTCATCAACGAAGTAACACACCAAGTCTTCTAAGAAATAAATGATGACATAGTTCAAAAATGAGCACACATAGAGAAAATCAAAAACCTTTGATAGCTAGATCCCTCTTTACTATAAAGATATAATTCCATAAGCAATATATCGAATTGACCATTCTTTAATTTCTCCAGTTCCCATCAGAGCCACCCCTGGATCTCAACTAGCTGGATCCACCATGATATCCCCGATCTCTCTCTCCGCCACCACCGTAGTTGTAACCTCCATCTTTCCTCTCGCCTCCATAAGCACCATTGCTGTGACCACCACCTCCATATCCAACAACACTTCCAGATCCCCACCACCACTGCGATCACTAATGCTTCCACCTTCGCCTCCACCGTAAGATCTAGATTGATCCTAGTTGATGGTGATGTTCATGCCATCAAGGTTCTGCTCATCCTTAGAGTTTAGATTTATTATTTAATTTATTTAGTTACATTAGGCTTAAATTAAGGGTTTGGGGTTTAGGGTTTAGGGTTTAGGATTTAGTTTTTTTAAATTTTTTTTATTTTTTTATTTTTAGGGTTTAGGGTTTAAGGTTTAGTTTTTAGGTTTAGGGTTCATGTTTTAGTTTAGGATTTAAGTTTTTTATTATTTTTTTAATAGAGAATAAATTCAAATTCAATATTTCTTTATTTCGATTTCATCAACCAAGTAACATATCAAGTTTTCTAATACACTTGCCATGACATAGATAGAAAATGAGCACTCATAGAGAAAATCAAACACATAGATAACTAGAATCGTCTCTACAATAAAGACACAGTTCCATAAGCAATAGATCGACCATATTCTTCAATTTCTACAATCATCAGCCTCTGGTAGCAAGATCCAAAGATCATGTCCCCTCTATAACCACCATAGCTATAACCTCCAACGCTCCTCCTGGCTCCATAACCACCACTACTCTGACCACCACCTCCATACCCACTAGCACTTCTAGATCCCCTACCACTACTGTGATAACTATCACCTCCGCCTTTTCACCTAGATCTAAGCATGGTCTGGTGATGTTCACCATCTAAGGTTTTGCCTATTAGGGTTTAGGTTTAGTTTATTAGTTTAAGGGTTTAAGTTTATTTTTAATTTATTTGGTTACTTTAGGTTTAGGTTTGGGATTATTTAGGGTTTAGGGTTTAGTTGGTAGGGTGGTTGGGTAGGGTTTAGGGTTTAGGGTTTATGGTTTAGGGTTTAGGTTTAGGGATTTTTTATTTTGGGTTTAGGGTTTTTTGGTTTAGGGTTTAGGGTTTAAGGTTGTGTGGGTTGGATTTAGTGGTAGTTTTAGGGTTTAGGGTTTAGTGTTGGGTTTTTATTTTATTTTTTTATTTTTAATGTTTTGGATTTAGTGTTTAGGGTTTAGGTTTTAGGTTTGGGGTTCATGTTTTAGTTTCAAGTTTAGAGTTTTTGGTATTTTTCTTAATAGAGAATAAATTCATATTCAACATTTCTTCTTTTCAATTTCATCACCCAAGTAACACCCTAGATTTTCTAAGACACAAGCAACAACATAGATAAAAAATGAGCACACATAGAGGAAATAAAAAATGCTAGATAATTGAACCGTCTTAGTAAAAAAGATTATTCCATAAGAGATTGATCAATGCCTTTAGTTTCTCCAATTCCCATCTAATAGACCTCCTCAGGGATGCACCATCACGTCACCTATATCTCCCCACCACCATGGATGTAACCTCCATCGCCGCCACCTCCATAACCACCACTCACCACCACCTCCATATCCACTAGCACCTCCAGATCCCCCTCCACCACTATAATAACTTCCACCTCTAACCTCCATCATCAGACCAGCCTATGACGGTGATGTTGCCATCAGGTACCCATTCTTAGGTTTTAGGTTTAGTTTTAAGTTTTAGGGTTTAGGATTATTTTTAATTTATTTAGTTACTTTTGGTTTAGTTTAGGTTTAGGTTTGAGTTTAGTATTATGGTTTGGGGTTAGGGTTTTGGTTTAAGTTTATTTTTTTATTTTTAGGGTTTAAGATTTATTAGGGTTTTTTAGAGTTTAAAGTTTAGGGTTTAGTTATAGATCTTGTGTTCTGGGTTTTGGGTTTTTGGGTTTAGGTTTTAGTTAGCTTAGGGTTTAGGTTTTTTAGTTTAGCACATATGGTTAGCTTTAGTGGTAGTGTAGGATTAGTTTTAGTTTTAGGGTTTGGTTTAGGGTTTAGAGGGTTTATGGTCAGTTTAGATTAGGGTTAGGGTTAATTTAGGATTTAGCATTTAGGTTTAAGGTTTTGGTGGGTAGGATTTAGGGTTTAGGATTTTATAAAGTAAAAGATTTATATTTAGTTTACATATTTATTTATTTATTTTATTCTATTTTATTATTATTTTTTATACGATTTTATATTTTTATTTAGGTTTATTTTATATATTTATTTAGATTTATTTATTTATTTATTTAGTTTAGTTTATTTATTTTAAGTTTATTTATTTTAGTTTAGGTTATAACACTACCATTGCTCTGGTCCCACTGGATGCAAAAGTGGAGGGTTGCTAGGTAGTCAACCAGAAATTTGTCAAAATAATCATGACATGAATCCTTTAAATCATTGTGTTAATGCTATATGCCCCCTGAAGCTTAGTATGGTTGAATACAGTGAAAAATGTGCTAGAGTCGCTGCATCGGCGCCTGGGTGTAGTGTTAAATAAGCAAGGGTTCTCACATTATGGATGGATGCGGGCAAAGAAGTTAGTCCATGAAACTAGAATTAGGTTAGGATCTTGGAATATAGCTACCTTACAAATTAATGGAATTAATAGATATTATGGTTCATAGAAAGATAAATATTTTATGTGTTCAAGAAACTAAATGAGTTGGTGAGAAGGGCAAGGAGATTGATAGTTTAGGTTTTAAACTTTGGTATTCGTAAAAGTCAAACTAGAAATGATGTAGGGTGATTATAGATAAAAGTTTGAAGGATAATGTTATAAGTATTAATAGATGTGGAGATAGAATTATAGCTTTAAAGATTATTGTTGATACTAAGATTATCAATGTTATAAGTGTCTATGCTCCTCAAGTAGGTTTGGAGGTAAGCTCAAAAGAAAAATTTTGGAATGAATTAGAGGGATTAATACAAAAGATCTTGAAGAAAAGTATTTATTGGGGAGATTTAAATGGACATGTTGGTAGAGTAGTAGAAGATTTTAAAAGTATTCATGGTGGTTATGGATTTGGAGTGACTAATGAAGAAGGTAGGACTATTTTAGATTTTGCCTTAGCTTATGATTTTGTAGTTGCTAATACTTTATTTAAGAAAAGAGATGAACATATTATTACTTATAAAATGGATCTAGTAAAACATGATTGATTATTTTTTGATAAGAAAAATAGATCGTCTAGATTGTAAAGATTGTAAGGTCATTCCAAGTGAAATTTTAAGTGCCCAACATCGACTATTAGTTTTAGATTTTAAGATGAAAGGTTGTAAGAGAAAAAGTAAACTTAACTATTATCTTAGGATTAGATGGGGACACTTAAAGAACACAAATAAAATATTTTAAGAGCAAGCTACAAGAAATTAAAGTTTGGGATGTTCATAAGGAAGCTAACGTTATGTGGAAAAATATCAAGTGCTATTAAACAAGTAGCTAAAGATGTGCTTGGAGAATTAAAAGGAAAAGCTTCTTTAATAAGAATAGTTGGTGGAGTCGAGTATGCAAGAAAAGATAAGAAATAAGAAGCATTGTTATAAAACTTGGTTTAGATGTAAAACCCGAGAATTGGGAAAGATATAAAATGGTCTGTAGAGATTCTAAGAAAGCAATACATGATGCAAAAAAATTAGAAAGTGATTTATACAATAGATTAGATACCAAAGAAGGTGAAAGATGTATGTATAAGTTAGCCAACCAAAGAGATAGGAGAAGTAAAGACATAGTTCAAGTGAGGAGTATTAAGGATGAAAATAATAAAGTGCTTTTCTTAGAAAAAGATATTGAAAATAGGTGGATGAGGTATTTTAATAAACTTTTCAATGAAGGATCTGAAAGTATGATTGATTTTAGCAACCTTAATACCCTAAACAAAAATAGAGAATTTCATTTTTATCATCGTATTAGTAAATCTGAAGTTAGTGAAGCTTTAAAGAAAATGAAATGTAGGACCGGATAATATTCCAATAGAAGTGTGGAAATGTTTAGGATGTCAAGGAATTTCTTGGCTTACAAATCTTTTTAATGTTATTTTAAAGACTAAAAGATGCCGATGAGTGGAGAAAGAGTTTGTCGGTTCTATATTTAAGAATAAAGGTGATGCACAAGAGTGTGCAAATTATAGAGGAATTAAGTTAATGTGCCATACATTAAAATTATGGGAGAGAGTAATTGAGCATAGGTTATGATGTGATATAGAAGTTTCTCATAATCAGTTTAGTTTCATGCCAGGTAGATCTACTATGGATGTTATACATTTGTTAAGTGGTTTGATGGAGAAGCATAGAGAAAATAAGAAGGATCTACATATGTTATTTATTGATTTAGAGAAAGCTTATGATAAAGTCTCAAGAGATGTTCTTTGTAGAGTTCTAGAACAGAAAGAAGTTAATATTGGTTATATTCAAGTCATTAAATATATGTATACTAGAGATGTCACTTGTGTCCAAACACAAGGAGGATTGACAAAATATTTTCCTATTTCAGTTGGATTACATCAAGGATCAACATTAAGCCCTATCTTTTTACTTTAGTTATGGATGTTCTTACGAGGCATTTACAAGAAGATGTACCTTGGTGTATGCTTTTGTCATGACATTCTTCTTGTTGATAAGACTAGAGAGGAGTCCAAAGAAACTTGAATTATGGAGGTCAACTTTAGAGTCTAAAGGTTTTCGTTTAAGCATATCTAAAGCTGAATATATGGAGTGTAAGTTTAGTTGTAGAAGTTTTAGTGGTAGTGTTGTGATTTTAGATGATCAAGTCATTAATAAGAGTTAGCGATTCAGATATTTAGGCTCTATTGTTCAAAATGATGGTTAAATAGATGGAGATATTATTAGTAGAATTCAAGTTGGATGGTTGAAGTGGAGGAATGCATGTGGCCTTTTATGTGATAGAAAAGTTCTACTTAAACTTAAGGGAAAATTTTATAAGATGGTGGTAAGACCTGCAATGACTTATGGTGCAAAATATTGGCCAATAAAAGAGAAATATAAGACTAAGTTAAGTGTTACAGAGATGAGGATGCTCAGGTGGATGAGTGGCTTTACCCTTAGAGATAGAATGCAAAATGAGTATTTTCGGGAAAATGAGTGGCTTTACCTCTAGTTTTTTAAGACACAAGTTACAACATAGATCAAAATTGAGCATGCATAGAGCAAATCAAATACCCTAAATAACTAGAACCGTCTCTATTATAAAGACATAGTTCCATAAGCAGTAGATTGATTTTGTCATTCTATAGTTTAACTAATTCCCATCAAACCACCCCAGCCTCTCGAGTAGTGGGATCCACCATCATATCTTTGATCTCTCCTTATGTCACCACCAAAGCTATAATCTCCATTTCTCCACCCGCCACCATAACCACCTCTACTCTGACAACCACCTCCATATCCACTAGCACCTCTAGATCCCCCACTACCACTATGATAACTACCACCTCCACCTTCACCTCCACCACCAAATTTGACTGAGTTTGCTTGACGGTGATGTTCCTGCCATCAGGGTTCTACCCATTCTTATGGTTTAAGTTTAGGTTTAATAGGTTTTACGATTTAGGTTTATTTTCTAATTTATTTAGTTACTGTTTGTTTAGGTTTATGGTTTGGGTTAAGGGTTTAGGGTTTAGCTAGTGGTTTAGAGTTTGGGTCAGTATTTAGGATTTGGTTTGGATTTAGGTTTAGTGTTTTGGGTTTTAGGGATTAGTGTTTTTGGGTTTAGGGTAGGATTGTAGGTTTAGTGAGGTTTAGGGTTTAGGTAGTTGTGGTTTAGTTTAGAGTTTAGTGGTTTAGGATTTAGGATATAAGGTTTTTTTATTAACCAAATCGATAGTTTATTTAGTTTAATTTTATTTATTTTAGTTTATTTTAATTTTAATTTTATTTAGGATTATTTTATTTTATTTAGTTTATTTATTTATGGTTATTTATTTAAGTTAAGTCTTTTATTTGAGTTTAGTTTTAGGTTTAGGTAGTTTGTTTAGTTTAATTTTATTTTATTTAGGTTTAAGTTTCATTTTATTTTAGGTTTAGGTTTTTATTTATTTATTTTGTGGTTTAACATTTCATTTTAGCTCATGTATTTATTTATTTTTTGTTTAGGCAAAAAATATTTTTTAGTTTATTTTATTTTATTTAGTTTAGATTTATGTTTAGTTTATTTAGTTTAGGTTTAGGTTTTATTTATCTTAGTTTAGTTTATTTAGTTTTAGTTTAGGTTTATTTATTTTTTATTTATTTTAGTTTATATTTTCTAGTTTATTTAGTTATATATTTATATTTATTTTTTTTAAGTTTAGGTTTATTTTATTTCTTTTATTTTATGTAAATTTCATTATTTTATATTTTACATTTTAGTTTTATTTTTATTTAGGTTTATTATTTTTTAGGTTTATTTTTTTTATTTTAAGTCTATTTTATTTTAATTGAGTTTAGTTTTTAGTTTTTTATTTTATTCTAATTTTTAGTTTAGGTTTATTTTATCCATCGATTTTACTTTATTTTATTTAGGTTTTGGTTTTTTATTTATTTATTTTAGGTTTTAGGTCTATATAGGTTTGGGTTAGAGTTTTAGCTCAGCCAGTGTGGCCTTTTGGGCTTTAGGCCTATTTAGTGGTAGGGCCCAGGCTATGTGCCCAGTGGTGTGGTCAATGGATATGGTCCAGGTGGCCCAGTGGCCTTATTTATAATTTAGGCCTGTGGCTCATGGTCTTAGGATCAGTAGGTCAGTTATAGTTGGCTCAGCCTGTGGTTCAGTTTTTTTAAATATTAAATTAGATTTAGGTTTTAGTTTTATTTATTTTAGTTTATCTTTAATAATTTATTTTATTTAGTTAATCATTTATTTTAGTTTTTTTTATTTTAGTCACTTTTTTAGGTCAGGTTTAAGTTTAGGTTTTTAGTGAGTCATTTTTAAATTTATTTTAAGGTTTAGGTTTTATTTTTTATTTTTAGGTTTAGGTAGGTTGGTTCTGCATTTTAGTTTTATTTTATTAGGATTAGGTTTATTTTTATTTATTTTATATATTTAGTTTAAGTTTGTTTAATTTATGTTTAGTTTAGGTTTTATTTAGTTTAGTCTAGTTTATTTTAGTTTAGGTTTAGGTTTGTTTTTTATTTTTATTTTATTTTAGGTTTAGCCTTTAGATAAAGATTGATGTATTTTTAATTTTGTAGGATCCATTTTAGGTTTATTTTTATGTGTGATTATTTATTTAGTTATATTTTAGGTTTATTTTATCTTTAGTTTACATATTTTTTATATTTAGGTTTTATTCTTAGCTTTATTTTAGTTTAGATTAGGTTATTATTTATTTATTTTTTATTTTATTTCTATATATATTAGGGCTTGGGTTTAGGATTTAGGGTTTAGTTTTTTTTTTTTAAATGAAGTAAATCTTTATTTATTTAGTTTATTTTTATCTTTTAGTTTATTTTATTTTGATTTTATGTTTATTTTTTATTTTATTTAGTTTAGTTTATTTATTTTAGTTTTAGTTTTATTTTAGTATATTGTTTATAGTTTAGGTTTAGGTTTAGGCATATTTTAGTTTAGTTTATTTTAATTTATTTTAAGGGTTTATGTTATTTTAGTTTATTAGTTTCTTTAGGTTTTTTATTTTATTTTTTAGGTTTTTAGGTTTTATTTTAGGTTTACTTTGGTTTTTTTTAATTAGGTTTATTTTTAGTTTATTTATTTTGTTTAGGTTTTATTCTTTATTTTATTTTTTTAGTTTAGTTTCTTTATTATTTTATTTTTTTTCATTTTATTTCATTTATTTTGGCTAGTTTAGTTTAGTTTATTTTATTTTATCTTTATCAGGATTAGGTTTTAATTTATTTATTTTAAATTTTATTTAGTTTAGGTTTAGGTTTATATTTTGGTCTTTTAGGGAAGTTTAGAGTTTTAGTTTCATTTTGGGGCGAGGGCCAAGGATCAGGGCTTATGGTTTAGTGTTTCTAGGCTCAGGGTTTAAAGTTTAAGGCATAGCTTTTAGGCCTCAGTTTTAGGGTAACCAGGTTAAGGGCCCAGCCTGAGGGTTTAGGATTTGCACCCAGGGCCCAGGGCCCAGGGTCAGAAAGGGCCTGGGTAGGGAGTTTCAGCTTTAATTTATGGTTTGTGGTAGGGCCCATGATCTGTTAAGGGCCAGATCTTGGTTTTGGGTTTGGCCTAGTGTAGGGTAGGTAGGAGGATTTAGTGGGTCCTGGTTCTTCAAATTAAGCAAACCAAGTTTTTAAATTTATTTAATATTTAATTCTTTATATCATAGTTTATTTAATTTTATCCAGCTTATTTTTATTTTATGTTTATTTATTTTAGTTTAGGTTTTATTTTAGTTTATTTTGTAGGTTTAGGTTTAATTTTATGTTTATTTTAGTTTACTTTTATTTTATTTTATCTTGTGTAGGTTGTATTTTATTTTTAAGTTTAGTTTAGGCTTATTTTTTTATTTAGGTTTTAGATTTTATTTTAAGTTTATTTTAGGTTTATTTTAATTTTAAGTTATTTTTTATTTATTTTATTTTATTTTAGTTTTGGTTTAGCTTAATTTATGTTTATGTTTAGGATTTATTTATTTAGTTTAGTTTAGGTTATTTAATTTTAGTTAATTAGGCTCTAGTGTTTTATTTTTAATTTATTTTAGGTTTTATTTTAGGTTTACTTTTTAGGTTTTATTTAGTTTTTATTTTATTTTACTAGGTTCATTTTATTTTTTATTTTAAATTTAGTTTATTTTATTTAGGCATTTTATCTTTAGGTTTTTTTTTTTTAGTTTAGTTTAGTTTATTTTATTTAGTTTATTTATTTATAATTTCTTAGTAGGTGATTTTAGTTTAGTCTATTATTATTTATTTAAGCAGGTTTTATTTATTATAGGTCTTATAGTTTAGCCTTGATTTTAGCTCATTTAGTGCCTGGTGGCTCAGTATAGCTTTTGGGCTAGGGCCTGGGCCTGGGCCCAGAGGTAGGGTCAGGAGTGGTGGGTGGCTCAGTGTTGGGTTTTTATCTTTTATATACCTGGTGATTTTATCAATTCTTTAGTAGTCAGATTTACTTAATATTTTATAGTTTTAGTCTTTATCTTATTTTAGGTTTAGGTAATTTTAGTTTGGTTTTATTATTATTTTATTTATGTGGTTTTATATTTATCTTTGTGGTTTATTTAGTTTAGCTTAGATTAGATTTTAGGCTCTGGGGGTTAGGTATGGCCAGTTTAGGGCCTAGGGTCAGGGTCAGCTCTAGAGTTTTTAGTTTTAGGGCTCAGGTCATGGTTTAAGATTTAGGTCAAGATCTTTAATTTTAATTTTGATCTTTGAAATTAAGCAAACCAGTGGCCTAAGTTTATTTTATTTTATTAAATTGTATTTTTTTTATATTTTATTTATTTATTTTTTTGTATTTTATTTACTTTAGTTTATTTTATTAGTTTAGTATTTTATTTTTAGTTTATTCTTTGGTTATGTTTAAGTTTAGGTTTTTTAGTAGCATTATTTTTTTATGTTTTATTTTTTATTTTATTTTTTTTTAGGCTTTTAGGTTTTATAATTTTAGGTTTAGAATTTTATTTTATTTATTTTTGGGTTTATGTTAGTTTAGGTTTACTTTTCTTTATTTTATTTTATTTAGTTTAGTGTATTTAAGTTTATTTATTTTTAGGTTTAGGATTTATTTTTAGTTTAGTTTTAGTTTAGGTTTATTTTATTTTTATGAGGTTTTTTTTAGTTTAGGGTTTATATTTATATTTAGGTTATTGGTTTGTTTTTTAGGTTTAGTTTATTTATTTTATTTTATTTTAGGTTTATTTTAGGTTTAGTTTTATTTTATTTTGTTTTATTTTAGTTTAGTTTAGGTTTTATTTATTTATTTTAGTTTAGTTTTTTTTTAGGTTTAGTTTTAGTTTTTTCTTTATTTTATTTTATTTTATTTTGGTTTAAGTTTCTTTTATTATTTTGTTGGTTTTATTTAGGTAAGGTTTAGGTTTTAGCTTTTGGGTTTAGGTTAGTTTATTGGTTAGGGTTTTGGGGAAGCCCATGAAGGGTATTATATTACCACAAAGAGGGTTACAAAGTCCCAAAGGGATAAACTTAACTCTTTCAAAGATACAATCACTAAGGAGTAAATCCCGCCTAGATGTAAAAGCAAAAGAACGATTAAAACAATCAAAGATACATGAGGTTCGCATAATAATCCAAAAGCAAATTATGGCCAATACTAAGCACTTGAGAATGACACCTGGGTACAAACCCGCAAGGGAGGACGCAATAATTTAAGAGGTTAGAACGCTTATAGTAGTATAAATAATAGATGTCAAAAATGCAAATTCCGCAAAATTTAGTAGAGAGAAGATAGAAAGCTCGTGCTCAATCACACTAAGTGATGAAAAGTGTGCATCCAAACTTCAGAAGGGTTACTCAAGCTACTACCCAAAATGGAGTGAAAACATCATAGCCATCATTAACAAACCCGTTAGGAGATAGCAACCGCTTGTTGAATTTGATGGCCAATTACAAACACACCTCATAGTGGTTAATCAACCGAGTGAAAAGTGAATCGAAAGTTCCAGTTATCACACAAATTAAAGCATTAAAGTACGCAGATAGATAAAAGATAATGATTACCAAAACAACCATCTGAAAATAAGAGATGAAACCACATAAGGAACATTCATAACAAAGACCAACAAAATCTTTCTCAATCTTGCGTACCCTGGTTTGCCATAAGTACAATCATTGAGAGTATACAAACCAGTGTTAAAGTCAAGTAGAGCAATTGATTAAGCACGATCTGCACCATACTAGCGCCATTAAAGGGATACAATAACAAGTTAAAACAAGAGTAGACAATAGTGATAAACCAGATAAACCGGATCCACAAACAACCAAAGCCTTAATACTTTATGCAGACATAATACGTAATGGAAACTCCAATCCAAGGAGGTAACAGCATAAACCAAACAGAAGCAGGATTGCAATATAAGCAATGACTGTAAATATGATTCACATCCACCCTAAATTTAACAGAACCTCTTAAATAAATCTAATCGTGAAGTCACTCCCATCGAGCAAGTAATGCAACAATGGAAGTCTAGAATATAAAATGTGGAGACGTTTCCAAGTATAGACTTTATAACCAAGCAATATGAAGTCATTAAAGGACCAAAACCGAACAAGCTAAGACTGAGTAAGATGGCAAAAAACAAGAAGAGAAAGGCGGAAGTAGTATAGCAGAAAAGTCTAGCAACCCATACCCAAAGTGAATAAAAACCAAATCAACAACCACCATGACAAAGAAACCTCAAGAACCATGTAGTTAAACCCAATCCATTCCGATCATAGATTTGGTTCTTAGAAGCAAACACCAAAATCCAAGTTTGCCAAAGGAAATGGCAACAACAAGAATCTGTGGAAGCAAAGAAAGCAAAAAAAAGGAGCAAACCTGCGACTATAGTACCCTTGCGTGATTCAAACCATAGTGAAAAGAAATCGATAGGAAAAGATTAAAGGACAACAGATTAAAGGAGAAAGGGTAATAACAAGACTCCCCACATTAATCCATCAAGGATATTCGAAGTCACCCCAAATCAAGATAATGTAACAATGGTACCAACTAGAGAGACTTCAATAGGAATCAAATTTAAGAAAAAGTCCAAAACTGAGCTTGCCATGACAAAGCTAAGAAGGCATCAATAGAAAAACCGGAGATGGAATCGGTAGCAAGCAGCCACCACCCAAGGCATTTAACCAAATCATCAAACAACCATGGCAGCAAACCATCAAAAACTAAAATTAATTAATCCCAAGCCATTCAGATCATAGACAGGGTGATTAGACACAAAATCCAAATCTGCCATAGGAAAGGCCAACAAGAGAAACCTACATCAGAAACAGAAGATAAAATAGGCAAACCATGAACGTGATAATCAAGATAGGCTTAGTCAAGAAGGTCAGTTTTTACGACACCAACCGGGGCGGTAGAAGAAATCCACTAAAATGAACAAAGAAATAAAGCAACGCTCATCAAGTGTGCAATAGCATTAGTAGCAAAGAGTCCAAAATTTTACTACATAGAAAATAATAATCCACCAGGTACCAGAATCGGGGAATTACCCATTTTCATATTCAAAAGTAAACATGTTAAGGATCCCAACTAGAATGGCAAAGGGTAGTAACATAAGAATTACGATGGCAAATGGGTCCAAAATCCAAAAGCGATAAGACTAGAGGTGAAGGGTATAAGAATAAGGATTCAAAGAATCAGAACCAGCCACCCCCCACCATAATAAAACATTGATAAACCCAAAGACCAAAATCGCCAGAAATGACAACAACCATCGCAAAAAAAGAGCCCAAAGCATCCTCGCAGAATCGATGAGCAAACCTAATAGAAGGGTGATCACAAACCCATCAATCGAATGCACCCATCGAGACAACAAGGAGATCAATGAGACCATAAAACCAGCATTTAGGTTCTTCACAAAGTGAGCAAAAGTTAACAGAAGTATACCAACAATGTACCAAGACGTAATAAAGAATGACAAGGAGAAGGATACCATAAAAAAAACTAACCAACACAAGGTTGGCCTGCAGGACAGGGAATACATAAGTCCAACCACCAAAAGATAAGCTACCATTAAAAACATTCCAACCAGAATGAAGAGGCAGGAGAATATCAACAATAGGGTACTGGATGACAAAAGAGAACCAGCTAGAAATAGTAATAACTTGTTCAGGGAGAGCAGACTGAACAGCATTCATTAAGCAAAACGAAACCTGCAAAAAGCCAATAATAGGAACCAGGGTATTACAACTTCTACCATTGTAGTTAAACAAGCTGATGTTAGCCATTATAACAGCAAGGATAGCCTATGCAGAAAAGTTCAAAGGCCCAACAACCATCCATTATTCTTTCAGCATAGGTGTTGCAACCTTTATAAAATAAACCTTTAAAAAGGAAAGAGTCCCAAGGAATGTAAGCAGCAGCCAAAGAAAGATTAATATTATCAAAGTAAATACTGCAACCAGCATAATGCACATTAGACCATTGCCTAAAATCAACAGAGATAGTAGAAATGCTCCAAGCAATAATGTCAGTGAGAAAAATTTGATTGAGCGCTTAATGCTAAAGTCTATGCCCATCAAAAAACTTCATCCAAAGAATGGTTAATCCTCTGTGGTTAGGGATGAGTGTATCATTGATATTAAAGTCCCAAGTAGGATGCTTATAAAACCAAGAGTAACACAAGGGCTTAACAGGTTCCAATGCAAGAGGTTGGTATGCATATAGTTAAACCTTGCCCAATATTATTGTAATTGCCAAAAACCGAAATCTTCTAAATATAGGAGAAGAGGCAAAGGCAACAATTTAGTTTAGTTTATTTATTTTAGGTTTATATTTTATTTTAGTTTTCTTTTTAGGATTAGGTTTATGTTTAAGTTTATTTTTTAGTTTAATTTTTTTTTAGGTTCAAGTTTTAGGTTTTTATATTAGGTTTATATTTAGGTTTTGATTCTTGGTTTAAGTTTAGGTTTATTTTTAGTTTATTTTATTTTATTTTGTTTAGGATTAGGTTTAGGTTTAGGTTCAGGTTTAAATTTTTTTAAATTTAGTTTAGTCTATTTTTGTTTATGTTTAGATTTATTTTATATTTATTTTAGGTTTAGGTTTTCTTTAGGTTAGAGTTTAGGTTTTATTTATTTATATATTTATAGGTTTTATTTTTAGGTTTATTGTTTAGGATTAAGTATTTATTTGTCTTTAATTTATGTTATTTTAGGTTTAGTTTTTATTTTATTTAGGTTTTCTAATTTTAGTTAAGTTTTTATTTTATTTATTTTAACTTATTTTATTTTTTATCTTCTTTTAGGTTTAAGTTTTGGTTTTAGTTTATGTTTTTATTTTATTTTTTTATTTCATTTTGGTTTAGATATTTAATTCAATTAATTTTTAGATTTATTTAGTTTAGGTTTAGGGTTTTAGCTCAGGGCTCTATGGTTATTTAAGGTTTAGGGTTTTTAGGGATGAGGGTTTAGGGTTTAGTGTTTAGGCTTTATAGTTGTTTATGGTCAGCTGGGTTTGGAAGGTTTAAGCCTGGGTTTAGGGTTTTGCAATATGGTTTGGGGTTTAGGTTAGCCTAGTTTGGTTTAGGGTTTTTAGGGTTTAGGGTCACAGGCCAGGATTTGTTTATATATAATTTATATTTTATATTTATTTTATTTTAAATCATGTAAACCAGTAAGTTTAGGTTTATTTAGTTTATTTTATTTATTAATTTATTTTTTTATTTAGGTTTATTTATTTATTTATTTAGCTTATTTATTTTAGGTTTATTTATTTTGTTTAGGTTTTATTTTAGTTTATTTTTTAGGTTGAGGTTTAGGTTTTGGTTTTTTTTTAGTTTAGTTTTATTTTATTTTATTTTTGGGTTAGGTTTATTTTATTTTTTAGGTTTAGGTTTAGGTTTTGTTTAGGTTTTTTAGGTTTAAGTTATGTTTTATGTAGGCATTTTATGTTTTATTTTAGTTTAGGTAGCTCATTTTGGCAGATTATTTATTTTATTTTAGGGTTTAGGTTTAGTTTATTTTAGGTTTAGGTTTTATTTATTTTAGTTAGGTTTTGGTTTATTTTATTTATTTATTTTATGTTTAGGATTTTATAGTTTAGGTTTAGGTTTTATTTATTTTTTATTTTTAGGTTTTTTTATTGTTTAAGTTTAGGTTTTATTTACTACATTCAGCAATGAAGACTTACTCCTAGAAATAGGACAACCTCCTCTTTACATTACAAGGATGTAGATACAATTATCTAGAGTTCTTGCTGCACAAATAACATTATGAGTCTAAGAACCCTGCTACTGAGATCAACATCTCCAAACTCTAAAATAAAGGATGATGTTGAGAGGATTCAATGAACAAGGCAAGAGGACCTAAATGCATAATGAAATAGGTTATGGTCAAACTTTAGAAGTGCTCTCCACCACAAATGTGTGTCTACCATTTTATATGCAAGGATGGAGATCCTTCATGTTTAAGAGAGAAAGAATATGCATGCTTGATGTGAAACATACAAACATACAACTAAGGTTGCTAAATCTTTTTAATTATCTTATTTATGTCTGTTTTATGATGAGATTATGAGTTGTTTAAAATTTAGTTATGAGTGATTAGTTGGTTAGAAATGTTATTTTATTCTAAGAGCCTAATCATTCAAGCCACACATTAAACAATCAATCATTTAAGAAACTATAAAAGCATGCCATCCTAATGCTCATTGTTAACATAACATCAAACAACTATATAAACTATCGTAAAGAATAAAAGGACGCTACATACCAAATACAACTCAAGAGATAAAAAATTGGTGCCAAGGTCTACCCTTATACAACCTAGAATATGAAAGAATAACTATAATTATATTAACTTAGAGCTAGTGGTGACTTAATTCTAATGTGTGTATTAAAGCTTGTTAAGTCTTGTTTGCATTATGTTGCATTTTTTTGTTTAAAAGGATTCAATTTAACAAGAAAGGTTGATTTCACTAAGTAGTTTAATTGATTTGAGAATTTTAGTTTGTGTTTTCTTTTATTTCATTTGATTACACTTAACAAAGTGTTATAAAGAGAGGAAAAAGAGGATTGCTCTTTCATCCCTACCTTAAGTCACTTTCTAAAGTATAATTTGATTTGTTCTTTAGTGAATGGCTTATTAAATAATTTATTTAATCCTAAGTTTAGTTCACTTTTAAATAATCCTTTCAAAATGAAAGGCATCTTAAGATTAATTTAGTTCAATTACTACCACATGACATATATTAAATCATTTTTTCCATCACATGTAACATGCATATGTATATTTTTATTGAATCATTTATATATATTAATTAAAGTTTTATCCAAATTCTAATGTTGAAATACATAAGAATGAAATCAAATGGGTTTGTGCCATTGTTAAAATAAAGAAGTGATAATCAAATGACCTCCTCTAGCTAAAGCCTCATGTTCTCGGATGTCTAGACTATATACCCATTACCATTCAATCTTATATAAATCAACACATGAATAGAGGAAAGAGAACTCAACATTCATACACTTAAGCTATAAGCACATCCATTTCTTATGTATTTATAACTAGCATCATAACACATATTATTATTCATTTATAAGCTTTTGAAAAATACATTTGGATTTAATAGTAATAATAGTCATGCATATATTAAATTAAATCAACACGTGCAAGGTTACATAAAAAAAATCCATTTTATTTTACTTGATTTTGAAAAGATGGATTTACCAATTTAACATGATTGGAAAGAGGACAATCAAATACAAGCATGTGATTCATTCAACCAAACTAGTTCTTAAGGACAATCAAATCAAATAAGATTATTTAAAGCAAACCAAAGCTTCTTTATTAATTAAGTTTTGGATTTAATTTTATTTAAAGAGGAGAAGAGAAATCATCACTTGTTGTTTTCAACCCATTCCCACATTAATAATTTGATTTAATTTAAGGAAATGTAATTAAGTTGATTTAATGAGTTAATTAAGTTGAATCCTTAATTAGATGAATTAATTACCCTTACCTATTTCACCTTAAAGTAATTAACTAAATAATTATGAGCAACATGATATGCATGAAAATAAACTTGTAATGATCCTAAGAAATAAAAGGGCCTAATGCAATTGACTCATGATTAATATTTAACTAGATTAAAGGACTTAATTAATTACTCTATGGTTTTCCCACACATGGACTAACCATAATTTCATTAAACTCTTTAGGTTATTAAACACCTAAAGATTTACCCCATGATTTAATTAATTAAGCTCGATGTGATTATGATTTCAATTTGATTAAGTGTAATTAATTAGTTAAATCTAATTAATTTTATTTTAAAAGGGTGAAATGAACTTGGGAAAGGGATCCCAACCCTATTCCTTAGTTCACTTACTATTGAATAAATGATTAATAAACTTAATTAACTAATTTATTACTATTCATGGGATTAATTAATCATCAATTAACTTAAAAGAGTAGTTAATCTTTTAATTAATCAATTTTCCTAATTAAGTGAGCAATAAATCCCAAGAAAATCATGGGAGAGGTCATCCCATTAAATTAACCCATAAATTTGGGATTAATTGCTCAAGTAATTAAGAATTACTAAGCTAATTAATTTGTAATTAAACCTTAATTACTATTCAAAATTAGTTAAGATCATTTTAATTAATTCTCCTATGAAATACCTTTAAAATGAGTATTTATTTGTTTTTTATTTCTATAATTTTTATGATTCTTAGAAGTTTTAGTCATTAAAAATGATTAATTACCTAATTAAAGCATAATCCTATTAGTGCCACATGGCATGCTAATGCGGAATACTTTTCACGTGATGCCGCAGGATTGGCTACTTAAACTTATCTGACTCAGCACCTATGTGGTAGAGGTGGGTGCTCTTTCTCATCTACCATTTGATCTAAGATCAGATGGCTACAATTAATTTCATAGTTTAATAGAATTAAATCAGATTAATCTAGTGGATCTAATCATGATCATCCATTTTGATCACATGGAAGGGATGGTGAGTGATCTAACATCACACGAGTGAGGGAGAATGGAGTTCGCCCATTTTTCACTTGATGAAGCTTACCCAATCTCGAACAATCAACCCAAAAGGATCCCACACCTACAACATCAATCGATGGGATCCAATGGTCAAGATCACATGAGATGCAAGTTTTCTTCAAAAGCTCCAACCCATTTTTGCCTAAGGATCATTTTGGAAGCATACCTCATGATATCAAGATCGATGGCTCAAATGACAAGAAGCTTCATCTAGTGGAGATGAATCCTTATTGAGTAATAATTGGATCAATTCATGTTCACTAAAGGCCATGAACCGATTTGGAGCTCACTTTGATCAAGTCCCACCTGCTCGAAGCTTAGAGATAATTCATCTTGCTCGATGAGGCCTAGGAAGGTGCGTGCAAAGTTAATTTGAGTTTGATTGAGAAATGGGTAAGTTAGGTTGGAAATGGGAGTGTCCTATTTTAACATGGATGAGAATGGCATTTTTGATGAGGAACAAGCTTGGGAGCTAGGAATGGCTCTAGTGGTCAGTGCTGAAGAATTTGGCTTCTAGTGGGTGTCTAACCATCTTACAGAGTCATGGGTGGCAGGAAGGAGGTGAGTTAGCTCAGCTTGGTTGTTTGAAGGTGTGGAGCTGGCTGCCAAGGAGGAATCATGGGTGTCCTATGGGTTTCAACTGCTCCAATTGGGAGAGTGAGGAGATTTAACCTCCCATGGGACATGACCAACCCAACCACCCCTCGTTGTAGTGTCCTAGGTGTGGGACCATTGGGAGAGTACCAAGTGGCCAAGAATGAAATGAACATGACATGGGTGTCTCATGTGATGCCCTTGACCCAAGGGTAGAATGATCATTTAGCATTTAGATTTGATAGGAAGATTAGCAAATTTCAAAAGTCAATTTGAGATTTGAGTTTGGTTTCAATTTGACTATTTCAAATTGTTAGTTTGTTGACCAATTGGTCATTTTTTGGTCAAACCAAGATTGTCAGATATGAATTGTTTTGGTTTGGTTTAGTTTGATTATATTTGATCATTTGAATTCATTTGGGTCAAATGGAGTTGACCAATTGGTTGGGGGTTGGTTTAATTGAAAATTGAAATTGGCTTTGGTTTCAATTTGAATTTGGTTTTGATTTAGGCCAACTTGAACCTTTAGGTCAATTTGGGCTAAGTAGGTCAAAGTTCAATCCAATCATGACTTTGGTCAAGTTCAACAATCAATTTTGAATGAATTTGAGCCATTGGTTACAATCAATTTGGTTTGGTTTGACTCAATTAAAGGTCAAGTCATATTCAAATATTGATTTTGATTTGGTATGAATCATTGGTTTCAAGGGAATTGGCTTAGGTTGCAATTTGGCTTGTTTGGGTTCATATGGGTAAGTGGTTGACTTGGTCAAATGACCAAGTTGACTTGGTTTGACCTAATTTGTGATAATTGATCAACCTATGGTGATCAACAATCATGATGGGAGGTTTTGTTCGGTTTGGTTCAATCCAATTTGGGTAGGATTAGAACTTGGCTTAAATAAGTCAAATTGACCACTTTTGGTCAAGCAGACCAATTGGGTTTAGTAGGCTTGATTTTAGATTGATTTTGATATAGTTGAGTTTATATATGGATTTGGGATTGATATATAAATTCAATTACAATTGGTTTCAAATGGGTTTTGGTTCATTTGAATATTTCAAGTCAAAAGGGTTGTGTTTGACTTGGGTTGATTTTGGTTTGGCTTGATGATTGTATATTTCATTTATATTTGTGAATATGGTTGAAGGTTTGTTGGATTCATGAGAAAATCAATTGAATTTGGGTTTGGAATGAAGAAATTTGGCTAAGTCCATGGAGTTGGGTCATGTGGCTTTAGTTTGGATTTTGATTTGGTTTGATTTAGTTTTGATGATTTAAATGTATATTTCATTTAAATTTGTGAAGATGATTGAAAATATGATTGATTTGTGAGAAAATCAATTGAGTTTGACTTGATTTGGATTAAGATTTGGCTAAGTCCATGGATTGGTCATATGGAGGGTTTTGATTTAATTTATTTAGTTTGATCATTTGAATGTAGATTTGATTTATATTTAGAAGATGATTAAAGATATAAATTGATTATGAGAAAATCAATTGATTTTGGATTTATTTGGATTAAGATTTGGCTAAGTCCATGGGATAGGTCATATGGCTTAGAAGGGTTTCAAGTTTGATTTGATCATGGGCTTCAATCATTTGGTTTTTAATTTGTGTTTGGATTTGGATTTGAATTTGATGTTTGAATTAAACTTGAGGTTTGGTTAGAGAAGGTGAATATGGATTGGATTTGGGTTGTAGGGTAGGTAGTTAAGGCATAACCTAATCCTATGGTTAACCATTCTAAGTCTTTAGGCTTAGGTTAAATGTTTACCTAATTGTTAGAAGTGTCTTATGACTAGGGAAGTCTTAGTGTCTAGAAGACTCCTTAGATAAGATGGAAAGATTGAATCCATACTCCAAAAGTAAGGTCAATAGGCCTTAGGCTCTAGAGTGTTTCCCTTGGAGATAAATGATTACTAGACCGAAGCAAAGTTTCACATTATAGACTTTAATACATCTTCCAATGCTTTGCTTGGGAGACCATTAATACAAGAGAACAACATAGTTCCATCCTCTTTACATCATGTATGAAGTTCATGAGAGGTGGGATCCTAATGTGTCAAAGGAGATCTCAAGCCATTTACGCTCATGATTACATATGAGGATGCGCTTACTACCTCCCTCAAAATCAATAAGTTTATTCTCGTGAACTTGGTTAAAGTTTAAAAATATAAGAAATATAAAATAAAAAAGAAAAGAAAGAAATAAATAAAAAAGAAATGAAAATAGAAAATGAAAAAAAATAAAAGGGGTGGAAATATACTTGGAGGAGGAAGTGGAGCTCGACATTAGATTCCACCCACGCTCATTATTCCATTCAACATATGGGTAGGATGACTTGACCTCCACAAGGTAGAAAGAGGGCCGTGAGGCAATTAGGGGTGGAAAACCTCCTTATTGGCCACCCAATAGAAGATATGTCCCCTACAGAGTACACCTTCTATCCATATAGACTTAGAATCTAGTTCATGATGAGTCTTATATGGTTAGCACACCAACTCTCTTCTTAATAGTAGATTTCCTTGAGGTGACACTTGAGCAAACAAAGGATGAAGATTAGGCTCCAAACCAAAGCATAAGTGTATCCAAGTCTATATGTGAAATAGTTAGGCATCGCTTGGGAACCTTAGCTCTAACCACACTTTTCTCTCAAAAGTTGAGGGTTTAAGGAAGCCCTAAGTCATCCACATGTGTGAAGACTCATAGGTTCTTTCTGGGAGCATCATCCTCAAGTCAAGAAGTTGATGTAAAACTTGAGGATGATTCATATAAAGATTTAATAGAATTACCTTTTGATTGGTACTTGTCTTGTGTGTTCATAATTTAGCAAAGAAAAGGTTAATCCCACATATTTCAAAAGCATAGTCGACTACTGAGAATATGGAAGAACAAATATAAAGCTCTCAATCAAGACCAAGACTAGATTCGCATAATGGTCCAAATGATGATGATGATTACCGCTAGTCATTACCAATCATTTGGAATTATAGTTCTTTTCAAATCACATTAACTCATATGAGGAGTTATGCTTAGAGACTTCAGATGATCTAGATGATTTTGAAGTCAAAGATGCACTACCAAAGTTCGAAGAAGAGATCAAGTCAACCATTGATAAGCTTAAGGAAATCAACTTAGGAACTGAAGAAGATCCACGCCTAATAGACATCGATTATTTGTTGAATGAAATTGAAACCAATGACTTAGTTAGGCTATTGACTTAATTTCAGGACTACTTTGCATGGTGTTATGAAGAGATGTCTGATTGGCTTAACATAGTAGTCCATAATAGAGCTACGCTAACCCTATCAAGCAAGCTCCTAGATGCGTGATTAGACATAAAACAAGTCATTTATGAAGTCAAGAAACCGATTGATGCTTGCTTCATCCAAGAAGAAAATACCCTACCTAGTTAGCCAAGATCATCCTAGTTAAGAAAAAAGAATGGCCAAATTCACATATGCATCAATTTTAGGATTTAAGGCATGTTCAAAAGATGAATTTACTCCAATCTCGATGATGGGACATTTCCTCATCTCATGCGCTCTTCTTTCATGGATGGCTCATCTAGATATTACCAAATAAAGATGGCCCCTAAGATGAAAGAAACATTACTTTTAGAACCCTGATAAGAATCTATTGCTATAAGGTCATGCCTTGACTTAAAATGACTGTTACATACCAATGCTATGTCAATCTTTATGAACTCATTCATCATCAAGTCAAGTGTTATATCAATGATCTCATGGTTAAAAGTAGAGAAAAGAAAGACCATCTCTTTGACTTGAAAGTAGTTTTTGAATAGTTAAGACAATTTAACCTCAAAATTAACCCCTCAAGTGCATTCGTGAGTAGCGTGAAAATTCCTTAGTTTTGTTGTCCCACACTAGGGAATCAAATTGATTGAGAAGATCAAGGCATATTAGAAATGCCACCAATAAAATTTTAACTCAACTCAAATAATTCTAAGGGTAGTTGGCATATCCAACTTATAAAAAATGATGGCAAGTTCAGGTGGGATGACAGGTGTGAGCATTCCTTTGAAGACATCAAGCATTACTTGATGTTACCATTAATTCTGACAACCCCTATCTTAGTCAAACCGCTCATACTTTACACTATGCGTTAGACGACTCCCTTGGTGCTTTGTTGGCCAAAGCCAATGATGAAGGGAAGGAAAACACACTCTACTACCTCAACCATCATCTAATCCCTGCTAAGGCTAATTAACCACCCATTGAAAAGCATTGCCTAGCTTTAATCTTTGCATTCCAAAAACTACAACACTACATGCTTCATTAAAAGGTGAACTTAATCTCTAAGATTAATCTAATATAGTAACTCATGACATAGTCGATGCTATCCAAATAGTTGGCACAACATTCCATGATCCTCTCACATTTTGGCATTACCTTCATACTCCTCTGTGCAGTGAAGCGCTAGTAGATTTCTTAGCAGCACACCCACTTCTAGCAAACTCTCTGCTTAGTGATGATCTCCTCGATCAACAAATCATTAACTTAGCGGATACTAGCATTTACCGCTGGGAGATGTACTTTGATGGTGCGACTTCCTTCAAAGAGGAGAAGAACCATAATCTACTATTCTAGAAAGGCAGGTGAATAGTTCTCTTAACTCTGACTAGGATGTGATGAGATTGTCATATCATCATCTAATCCACTAACAACGGCCAAATATGAGGCTCTTATCATTCCTGAGTTAGCCATTACTATAAAGTATTAACATCAACATCTTCTGGGATTCTCATTATAAACCAAATCATTGGGTCCTATAAGGTTATTAAAGCCAAAGCTCCATCACTACCACAAGTACACTATGGACTTGGCCCTAATCTATAAAGGTTACCATTTAGTGTAGGTTTAGCTTAAGGTCTGTGGTTTAGTGTGTTTTAGTTTTAGGATTTGGGTTTATTTTAGGTTTTAGTGTTTATGGTTTGGGGTTTAGAGTTTTTTTTTTTTTAAATTAAGTAACCCAGGGTTTAGGTTTATTTAGTTTATTTTAATTTTATTAATTTTATTTTTTTTCTTTTATTTAGGTTTATTTATTTTACTTAGTTTAGTTTATTTATTTTAGGTTTATTTATTTATTTTAGGTTTTCATTTTAGCATATTTTTAGGTTTAGGTTTAGGTTTATGTTTTAGTTTAATTTTATTTTAACATTTTTAGGTTAGATTTTTTTTATTTTAGTTAGTTTGGGTTTATTTTATTTTATGTAGTTTTAGGATTTTATTTAGGTTTATTTTTATAGGTTTAGGTTATTTTTTAGTTTATTTTATTTTATTTTGTTTAACATTTCATTTAGTTTATTTTAGGTTTAGGTTTGTTTATTATTTTAGTTTATTTATTTTAGTTTACATTTAGGTTTATTTTATCTTTATTTTTGTTTACATTTTATTTTTAGGGTTTAGTTTAGTTTATTATTAGGTTTATTTTAGGTATTTATTATTTTATTTTATTTTATTTTAGGTTTATTTTATTTATATGTAGTTATTTATTTTATTATATTTTGGTTTATTTTATTTTTAATACTTAGTTTAATTTTATTTTAGATTTTATTTTATTTCATTTATACATCAGGTTTAGCTAGGTTTAGTATGTTTGTGTTTTAATCATTTTATTTTTAAATATTTATGTAGTTTGATTTATTTTATTTTTCAATTATTAGTCCGCCTTATGTTTTTTTGGAGGGGCCTATGCTCAGTCTGTGTTTTGTCTGGCCACTTTTTAGGTTTTAGGGTTTTTAGCTTGTGGCTAGGTATTTTACTCATTTGTGGGTAGTGGTTAATTTTATGTGCCTAGAGCCTTTTCAGTTTAGGGTTGTGAGTTTAGGATGTGGTTGTGGTTAGGGTTTTTAATTTAATTTAATTTAGTAATAATTATTATTTTTAAACAAAATTAATCAAGTTAAGGTTTATTTAGTTTTATTTTGTTTAGTTTAGTGAGTTTATTTTAGTTTAGTTTTCCTTTTATTATTATTATTTTTGGTTTAAGTTTTATTTTTTTTATTTTTAGGTTTAGGTTTAGGTTTTTATTTTATTTTTTTAGGTTTAAGTTTTAGGTTTATTTTTAGGTTTTATTTTTTGATTTAATTTTAAGTTTATTTTTGTTTTATTTTATTTTATCTTTAGTTTTTTTGGTTAGTTTAGTTTATTTGGTTTGGGGTTAAGTTTATTTATTTTACTTAGTTTTATTTTAATTAGTTAATGTTTATTTAATTTTTACTTTAGTTAGGTTTTTAGTTTAGGGTTTAGATTTTATTCTTTATATTTTTATGTTTATTTTGGTTTAAGTTATTATTTATTATTTATTTTATTTTATTGGTTTATTTTATTTTATTTTAGTTTTAGTTTTATTATATTTAGGTTTTTTATTTTTAGTTATTTTTCATTTTATTTTCCTTTAGGTTTAGTCATGCTAGGTTTTAATTTAGGTTTTCATATTATTTTTTTTATTTTATTTTATTTTGTTTAGGTTTTTTATTTATTTTATTTTCAAGTTTTATTTATTTTGTTTCAATTTTTTACCTATTTGTATTTAGGTTTAGGTTGAGAGTTTAGGTTTAGGTTTAAAAGTTTGGGGTTTAGGTTTAGGGTTTTAGGTTTAAGATTTAGGTTTAGGTTTGTGGTTTGTGTTTTAGGGTTTGTGGCTTAGTTTTGAGTTTTGTTTTAGGTCTGTGGTTTGTGGTTTGTGTGGATATAGGGCTTTTAGGGTTTAGGGTTTAGGGTTTAGGGTTTAGGTTATAGGTCTAGGGTTTAGGCTTTATTTAAAAAAAATTTAGATTCAATATTTCTTCAGTTCGATATCATCATCCAAGTAACACACCAAGTTTTATAAGTCATAAGCAATGACATAGGTAAAAAATGAACACGCATATAAAAAATCAAAAACCTTAGATAACTAGAATTCTCTCTAATGTAAAGACACAATTCCATAAGCTTTAGATCGGATCGACCATTCTACAGTTTCTTTAGTTCCCACTAGAACCACCCCAACCAGTCGATTAGCAGGATCCACCATCATATCCGAGATTCCTCGCTCAGCCATCACCACTACTCCGACCACCACCTCAATATCCACCAGCACCTCCAGATCCCCAATCACCACTACGATAACCACCACCTCCGCCTTCACCTCCATCGCTAGATCTAGACTAAGCTTGCTTATTTGATGTTCCCGCCACGTTTGTCAATCTAGGGTTTAGGCTTAGTTTATTAGTTTGGTGTTTAGGTTTTTTTTAATTATTTAGTTACTTTAATTTTATGTTTAGGTTTGGGGTATATGTTAGGTTTTAGTTGTGGTTTAGGGTTTAGCCTTTATGATTTAGGATTTGTGGGTTTAGATTTTGGTTAATGCTTTGGGGTTTAGTTTAAGCTAGGTTTAGGTTTTTCTTTCGTGGTTTAGATTTAGGTTTAGGGTTTAGTGTTGTAGGTTTAGGGTTTTTTTTAAATAAAAAATTTAGTTTATTTTTTATTTATTTTTGTTTATTTTCTTTTGATTTTTATTTTAGTTTATTTTTAATTTTTATTTAGCTTAGTTTATTTACTTTAGTTTAAGTTTTTTATTTTAGTTTATATTTTAGGTTTAGGCTTAGGCTTATGATTATTTTTTAATTTAGTTTTATTTTAATTTTAATTTCTAGGTTTAGGTTTTATTTTTATTTTAGGTTTGGTTTAGGTTTTATTTTATTTTCCCAGGTTTAGGTTTTGGGTTTTTTATTCTATTTATTTTTAAGTTTTATTTCTATTTTAGTTTAGTTTAGGTTCATTTTTTTTAGTTTATTTTATTTTATTAAGTTTAGGGTAGGTTTAATTTAATTTGGTTTAGGTTTATGTTTTAATTATTTTAGTTTATTTTTTTAGTTTTAAGTTTTATTATTTTGTTTATTTTATATTTATGTTAGGTTAATTTTTAACTTTTAGTTTGGGTTTTAATTTTTAGGTTAAGGTTTTATTTAGTTTTATTTTATTTTATTTTAGTTTATTTTATTTTATTTTACATTTAGTTTTTATTTTAGTTTTATTATCTTATTTTATTTTTTTAGTTTAGTCTAGTTTCAATTTATTTTATTTATTTTCTATTTATTATATTTTTTAGTTTAGGTTTAGATTTTAGTTTAGGTTTTATTTTATTTTATTTTATTTTATTTAGGTTTAGTTCTTTTATTTATTTTATTTTGGTTTTATTTGCTAGTATTTTTAGGTTTTATTAGTTTTCTGTGGTGGGTATTTATTTTTATTTTATGTTTAGTTTTATTTATTTTTTAATTTTTTAGGTTTATTTTATTTTTCTTAGTATTTTAGGTTTCTTTATTTATTTTATTTTATTTAGTTTGATTTTATTTTATTTTATTTTAACATTTAAGATTTTAGTTTATGTTTATATTTTATTTATTTTATTAATTTATTTAGGTTTTATGTTTGTTTTATTTATTTTATTTTTTTTAGTTTTATTTAGTTTAGATTTAGGTTTTTAGTTTAGGTTTATTGTTTTATTTGGGGTTTGGGTTTATTTTATGGTTATAGGTTTTAGGGTTTAGGGTTTAGGTTTTGATGAGATATTAGGGTTTGTGGTTAGGGTTTAGTGTTTAAGGTTTAGGGTTTTAAGGTTTAAGTGGTTTTTTATGTATTTGTGGTTAGTTTAGGTCTGTTTTAGGGTTTGTTTTTTAAACAAATTAGTCAGTTTTGGTTTATTTAGTTTATTTTTTTTTATTTTAGTTTATTTTGTTTTTTATTTTTGTTCAGATTTATTTTTATTTTTATTTAGATTAGTTTATTTATGGAGTGTAATTTTAGTTGTAGAAGTTTGGTATTTTGACATTAGTGAACAAGTCACAAAAGAGTGAGCATTGAGACTTTAGGCTTTATTGTTATGATGGTGAAATAGATATGTTATTCAGAATCAAGTTGATGGTTGAAGTGGAGGAATGCATCCCTTATCATGAAAAATGCTTAAACTTATGAAAATTTTATAAGATGATAGTATGTAAGAATGATTTATGGTAATGTTGGCCAACAAAGAGAAGCATGAGACTGTTAAGTAGATGAGGATGCTTAGGTGGATGAGTGACTTACTCTTGAGATAAAATGATGTATGAGAAAAGTTGGAGTAGCTCACAGATAAAATTAGAGAGAGTGGCTTTAGATGGTTTGGTGATCCAGCCATCCAATTAGCTTGGAGAGTAGATGCATTGATTTGCCATGTTAAGAAAGGTAGAAGTTTACAGAAATGGTTAAGATGCATAAAAAATGACTTTAGTATACTGAATTGAATGAGCATCACATAATAGACACAATGGAGATGAAGGATACAAGTAGCTAACTAGTGATAATGGCTTATTGTTATTATTGTTGTGAAGTTTAGCTAATTTATTTTAAAGTTAATTCATTTTAGTTTAAGTTTTTTTTATTTTAGTTTATTTTCTATGTTTAGGTTTATTTTTAGTTTATATTATTTTATTTAGGGTTTAAGTTTAAGTTTAGGTTTAATTTATTTTAGGTTCAGGTTTAGATTTTTTTATTTTAGTTTAGTTTATTTTAGTTTATGTTTAGGCTTATTTTATTTTTATTTTATGTTTAGGATTTTTTTAGTTTATGGTTTACATTTTATTTATTTAGTTTATTTTATTTTATTTTATTTAGTTTTAATTTTATTTATTTTAGCTTTATCTTATTTATTTTAGGTTTAATTTTTATTTTATTTTAGGTTTTATTTTTATTAGTTTAGGTTATTATTTATTTTATTTTAGTTTAGTTATTATTTATTAATTTTTTTAAATTTAGATTTTAGTTTTTTTTATTTTATTTTATTATCTTTATTTATTTTATTTATTTATTCTTTAGATTTTATTTAATTATGTTAAGTTTAGATATTATTTTTATTTGTGGTTAGGCCTATTTAAAGTCATTTTATTACTTTGTTATGGCTCATTTATATAGTTTTATTTTGGGATCCAGGTTAGTTTTAGGATCCATTGTGGTTTGATCCAGGGTAGTTTAGGTAGAATTAGGGTATTTATATTTTAGTATTTGGGTTTAGGTCATCATTTCAGTTATAGTTTATGGTCAGTTATTATAGGAGTTAGGTTATTTTGGGTTGGGGTGATGGCCCAGGGCTCATAAGGATAGAGGCCTAGGGCCCATTAGGAAGGCCCAGTGGCCTAGGTAAGAGTAGTTTTGGGTGTGGTTATAGTTTAGTATTTTAAAATAAAGAGTTTAGGTTTTAGTATTTTATTGTTTTAGATTTATTTTTTATATTATTTAGGTTTATAATTTTATTTATATTTATTATTTTAGTTTAGTTATTTAGTATTTTTTTAGGTTTATTTTTTGTTTTTTTTAGTTTATTTTTATTTATTTTATTTTTTTTACGTTAAGTTTTATTTTTATTTTAGATTTAGGTTTAGGTTCTTAATTTATTTTTTTTAGCTAGTTTTAGGTTTATTTTTGTTTTATTTTTCTAGTTTAGGTTTAGTCTATTTTTTAGTTTATTTTATTTATTTAGTTTATTTAGGTTTATTTTTATTTATTTTAGTTTAGTTTATTTTAGTTTTGGTTTAGGTTTATTTTATTTCGTTTATTTTAGGTCTAGGGTTTTTTTAGTTTAGGGTTTAGGTTTTAATTTTAATTTATTTGATAGTTTTACTTTCGGACTTATTTTTTTGGTATAGGTTTTTATTTAATTGTTATGTTATTTTATATTTGTTTTATTTTTTTATGTTTAATTTTTATTTTATTTGGGTTTTTTATTTTTAAGTTTATTTTATCTTTTTAGTTTAGTTTAGGTTTTTATTTATTCTTATTTTTTATTTTATTTTCTTTTAACATTTAGGTTTAGGTTTTTATTTTATTTTATTATTTATCATTTTTAGTATTTATGTTTTAAGTTTGTGGTAGGGTTTAGGGTTGGCTCAGGGCCTAGGTTTAGGATTTAGGGTTTAGGGTTTAGTTTGTGGAGGTGTGGGTAGTGGATGGTGAGTAAGGTAGAGTAGTAGGGTTGGTAGGGTAGGGTTTAGGGTTTAGTGAGGATTAAGATTTTTTTTAATTTTTATTATTTTAATTTTATTTTTATTTTAAAATTAAGTAAACCCAGTATATTTAAATTATTTAGTTTATTTTTATTTATTTTGTATTATTTTTAGGTTCATTTTATTTTATTTTGTTTAGTTTATTTTATGTATTAGTCAGTATTATATTTTAGCAAGTCATTGAGTGATTTTATTTAGGCTATAGTTTGAGGTGAAATAGATGGAGATGTTTTAGTAGAATACAACTGAAGGTTGAAGTGGAGTAATGCATAGTTTTATTAGGTTTTTATTTTTATTTAGGTTTAGTTTTACATTTTATTTTAGGTTTATTTTTAGGTTTTTATTTTTTTTAGTTTTAGTTTATTTAGTTTATTTTATATATTTGGGGTTTAGTTTAGTTATTTTTTTAGATTTAGTTTATTTATTTTATTAGTTTATGTTTATTTTATTTTATTTTAGGTTTAGGTCATTTTTAGTTTAATGTTTAGGTTTTATTATTTTATATTTTATTTTTTTTAGGTTTATTTTTTTAGGTTTAAGTTTTATTTAGTTTATATTTTATTTTATTTTAGGCTTATTTTTATTTTATTTGGTTTATTTTTTATTTTATTTAGGTTTTTTTTATTATTTTTAGTTTATTTTAGGTTTTATTTATTTTATTTTATTTTAGTTTTATTTTTTATTTTATTCTCTTTAGGTTTTTAGGTTTTTTATTTTTTATATTTTATTTATTTTAGGTTTTATCTTTATCTTTATTTATTAGTTTTAGTTAGGTGTAGTAAAGTCAGTTTTTATAATTTTAGGGCTCATAGTTCAGTTAGGTCTATATAGGTTTTTAGGATCTTATAAAGGATAGGGTCATTTGGCCCAGATAGACTCAGGTATCTGGGTAGTGGCCTAGGTATAGTTCATTTGGCCCATTTTTGGCCCAGTGAGCCCAGCTTTGATCAGTAATGATGATCAGTTAGGGCTCAGAGATCTGGTTATTATGGTATTTTATTTGTTTAGATAGGATCTCAGTTAGTCAGGGTTAGTGGTCAGGGCCAGAGCTCAGTTTTGGCCTATGATGCAGTTTAGGTTTAGGGTAAGATTTAGTTTAGTGGTATTTAGTTTAGAGCTAGTGGTAGGTAGGGTTTGGGTATTTTAAAAAAAAAACAAAGTATTTTATTTAGTTTATTTAGTTTTTTTTCTTTTTTTTAGTTTCTTTTAATTTTTATATTTAGATTTTTTTTATTTTGTTTAAATTATTTATTTTAGTTTTATTTATTTTAGTTTAGGTTTTTTATTTTAGATTTTTTTATTTAGGTTTAGTTTAATGTTTATTTTTTAGTTTGGATTTATTTTTATTTTATTTTTTAGGTTTTTGTTTTATTTTATATTTCATGCTTAGTTTGCTTTTTATTTATTTATTTTTTTTTATTTTATGTTTTAGTTTTTTTTTTGAAGTTATTTTTAGTTTATTTTATTTTATTTAGTTTGGTTTTTTTAGTTTATTTTAGGTTATATTTATTTTAGTTTAGTTTTATTAGTTTAGGTTTAGGTTTATTTTATTATCATTTTTTTTTTATTTTTATTTTTTAGGTTATTTATTTATTTTAAGTTTAATATATGTTTAGGTTTTATTTTAGTTTTATTTAGTTTATTTTAGGTTTATTTTATTTTAATTTTATGTTATTTTTATTTTATTTTGGTTTTAGTTTATTTAGTAATCCAGTTTTATATTTTATTTGGTATTTATAGTAGGTAGGTTTTGTGGCCTTTAGGGTTTTTATGGTTTCTTTTATTTAGCCTAGGCCCAGTTTAGAGCCCAGTCAGTCTGGGTCAAGGTAGGGTCATCAAATTGTTTCAGCTCATTAGTCAGTGGCCTTGTGGTTTCTGGCCAGTAGGCCCAGAGCCTAGGGTCAGGAGTTAGTAGGTCATCAGGGCCTAGGATCCAGTGGCCTTTTGGGCTCAGTTAGTTTAGGGTTATATTTAGGGTCTAGTTGATACAGGTCATTTGGCCTAGGATAGGTTTGGTGGGATTTATTTTAGGATTTAGCCTAGGCTCAGTCAGTTTAAAGCCTAGTAGATTTTAGGGCCTAAGATCAGTGGTCAGGGCTCATGGCCTATGGTTAGGCTTTAGGTAAAGCTCATTTAGGCCTAGCCAGGGCAGGTCAGGGCCTGAGCTCAGGGCCTAGGTGGGTCAGTCAGTTTTAGCAGATTTATGGTTTTTGGATTTTAGTTAGTTTTGTTTACAGGTAGATTTAGAGCTCACGGAGTCATTTTTTAAAGTAGTCAGGGTTAACCATTTTCTATCTTTTTATTTATTTTATTTATTATTTTAAATTAAGAAAACCCAGTTTAGGTTTATATTTTATTTTTATTTATTTAGTTTATTTTATTTTATATTTTGATTTAAGTTGATTTTTATTTTTATTTCATTTAATTTATTTATTTTTCATTTATTTCTTTTTATTTATGTATTTTATTTTAGTAAATTTTTATGGTTTAGGATTAAGTTTTTATTTTATTTTTTAGGTTTAGGTTTCAGGTTTTATTTTAGGTTTATTTTTTTATTTTATTTAGTTTAGCTTATTTTTTAGTTTATTTTATTTTTTTGCTTATTTAGGTTTAGGTTTGGTTTAGTTTATTTTAAGTTTATGTTTAGGTTTTATTTATTTTATTTTAGTTTATTTTAATTTAGGTTTAGGTTTAGGTTTATTTTTTATTTTATATTTTGGTTTTTTTAGTTTAGAGTTTTTGTTTTATTTTTTATTTATTTTTAGGGTTTGTTTTTGAGTTAATTATTTATGTTTTGGTTTTTATTAATTTGATTTTTTATTTTTTTAGGTTTATTTTTTTTATTTTAGGTTTAGTTTTTATTTTATTTAGGTGTTTTATTTTTTTTAGTTTAGTTTAGGTTTATTTATTTGATATTTATTTAGTTTTTTTTAGGTTTAGGTTTATGTTTTAGTTTATCCTTTTATTTAATTTAATTTTATTTATTTCGGTTTAGGTATTTTATTTATTTTATTTTTATGTTTTATTTAGGTTAAGTTTAGGGTTTATGGTTTATGTTTAGTGTTTTGGGTTTAGGGTTTGGGTTTGATTTAGGGTCTAGGTTTTGTGGGTTAGGTTTAGGGTTTTAGGTTTAGGGTTTAGGTTTTAGGGTTTAGGTTTATTTAGGATTTAGGGTTTAGGGTTTATGGTTTAGGTTGGGATTAGGTTTTAGGTTTAGGGTTCAAGTTTAGTTTAGGTTTATGGTTTATGATTTTTAATAGAGAATAAATTCATTCAACATTTCTTCTCGATTTCATCAAGTAACACCCCAAGTTGTTCAAGACTCAAGCAATGACATAGATCAAAATGAGTACTATAAAATAAAAAACCTTAGATAACTTAGTCTCTACTATAAATACATAGTTCCATAGATTTGAACTTGTTCTTCAATTTCTCCAGTATCGAACCACCCCAGCTTGAGTAGCTGTCCACCATCATATTGATCTCTCCCTCCTTCACCACCTGTTGTAACCTCTCAGAGCTCCTTCCACCTCCACAAACCACCACTACTCCGACTACTACCTCTATACCCACCAGCATGTCTAGATCCCCCACCACTACTATGATAACCGCCGCCTTTGTGTTGGCCTCCACCGCCAAATCTAGACAGAGTCTTGTTGATGGTGATGTTCCTACCATAATGTTCTACCCATTCTTAGGGTTTAGGTTTAGGTTTATTAGGTTTTAAGGTTTAGGTTTATTTTTAAATTTATTTAGTTACTTTAGCTTTAGGTTTTGGGTAAGGTTGGGTTTAGGGTTTAGGGTTTAGCGTAGTTAGGGTTTGGGTATTGTGGTTAATGCTTTTATGGTTAAGGGTTTAGGTTGTGGGTTTAGGGTTTGTGGGTTTTTATTTGGGGTTTTAAGCTTTATTCAAGATTTAAGGTTTATGGTTTTTAGAATTATGTAAACATGTAGGTTTAGGTTTATTTAGTTAATTTTATTTTTTATTTTTATTCAGGTCTAATTTTTATTTTATTTAGTTTATTTTATGTATTTTAGGTTTATTTATTTTAGTTTAGGTTTTTATTTTAGTTTATTTTTTAGGTTTTTAGTTTAGTTTTTAATTTTAATTCAGTATTTTTATTTTTTTTTAGGTTTAGGTTTTTTTATTTTTTTTTAGTTTTAGGTTTAATTTTAGGTTTAATTTTTAAGGTTTAATTTAGTTTTAATTTATTTTATTTCATTTAGTTTTACTTTAGGTTTAAGTTTAGGTGTATGTTTTATTTATTGTAGTTTAGTTTATTTTAGTTTAAGTTTAAATTTATTTTATTTAGTATATTTTTTTATTTTAGGTTTATGTTTTTTTTTGTTTAGGATATTAGTTTTATTATTTATTATTTATATGTTTTATTTAGGTTTATTTTTAGGTTTATCTTTTATTTAATTTTATTTCATCTTATTTTAGGTATTTTATTTTATTTTATGTTGGTTTATTTTATCTATTTATTTAGATTTTATTTTTTTTAGTTTAGTTTAAGTTTTTATTTATTTTGTTTTAGTTTATTTTATTAGTTTATTTTTAGGTTTAAGTTTAGGATTTATTATTTTATTTTATTTGGTAGTTATTTATTTTTTATTTAGTATTTAAGTCAGATTTTTATTAGGTTTAGATTTTATAGGGTTTCAGTGGTCAGTTAGGCCTAGGGTTAGGTTTAGAGCCCAGAGTGTTATATGTATAGGAAGGGTTAGGTTATAGGTCAGTAGTGGTTAGTTTAGATTTTTTATAGGTCAGATCAGGATTTATAAGGTTTTTAGGTCAGGGTATGTTTAGGAGTGAAGTGTGGCTCAGTGTTTGGGATTTAGTTAGGGTTTAGGGTTTTAACAGCAATAGTTTATTTTATTTTAGTATTTTAGATTATTTTATTATTTATTTTTCTATTTAAATTATTTATTTATTTTATTTAGTTTAATTAGTTTGTGGTTTTAATTTATTATTTTTTAGTAAGTTATGTTTATTTTTATTTAGTTATTTATTTATTTTTTGGTAGTTTAGTGAGTTGGATTTTGTGGTAGGTCATATTTATTAGTTTGGTTTAAGTAGCCCAGGCTCAGTAGGAGGGCCTGATTTATTAGGGTTTAGGTCATTTTAGGGTATAAGCCTGGTTAGGATTGGTTAGGGTTTAGGTTAGGTTTAGTTTTTTTTAGGAGTGCCCAGTTTTGGGTTTGGGTTTAGTTTTAGTGGTATTAATTTTTTTAGGGTATGGTTTAGGTTTAGGGCCTAGTTTTTAGGTTTTTATTAAAGTTAGATTTATTTATTATTTAGTTTTTTTTGGTTTATTTTATTATTTAGTTTTTTGGGTTTATTTTTTATTTTTATTCATTTATTTGTGGTTTTTAGTAGAGTTTTATCATTTAGTTTAGGTTTATGGTTGGTTTTTGCTTTTTTATTAGTAGGGTTAGATTTTTTTTGAATATTTATTTATTTTATTTAATTTTGTTTATTACTGTTTTTAGTTATTTAGTTTATTTTAATTTATTTTAGTTTATTTTATTTTTATTTAGGTTTAATTTTTATCTTTTTAGTTTAATTTACTTATTTTAGGTTTATTTATTTTTGTTTTTTTTATTTTAGTTTATTTTTGGTTTTATTTATTTTTTTAGTTTTTTTATTTTTTATTTTATTTTAGTTTTAGGTTTTAATTTTTTTTATTTTTTTTTTAGGTTTATGTTTTTTATTTTATTTTAGTTTTAGGTTTTAGGTTTTATTTAGGTTTATTTTAGGTTTTATTTTAATTTAGGTTTAGTCTTTTTTTTTTTGGTTTATTATATTTTATTTAGTTTAGGGTTTTTAAGTTTTTTTTTTTTTTTTTGGGGAAACCCCATATAGGGGAATTTTATTGCCACAAAAAAAGAGGTTATAAGTCCTTAAAGGATAAACTGAACTACTGCTCAAAGAGCTACAATCAGCCTAGGGTGTAAATCACCTATCTAAGTACCAAAAAGCAAAAGAAAAAAATAAAGCAAGCAAAAGATACAAATTGATTAACATAAAAAGCCAATGGAAGATTAGGGCTAATGCTCTGCAGGATGTCAGAATGCACGACACTATGGAGCAAACCTGCAAGAGGACAAGAGAGAAGAACCTGCAAAATTGTAGATAGAAAGAAGTTAGAGCAGGTAATACAGACAAAATGATAATTGAAAACACCATAATCTGAGTATGATAGTAAAGAAGTGTGATAGAAGGCTCAGCTCACCAAACCAAGTTGCGATCCAAATATGAGCATCCAAACTTCAAAAAGAGTTAACCCAAGTGAACCATCAAACATTGACCCATATTGAACCCAAACCAGCAAAGTCTAACAGAGTAGAAGAAGAAAGTCAAAGAGCAATGGATAAGAGGATCCCATGCAAAATATATGCCATCATATTAGGTCCATGGCATGATAATCCCAACACAAATGAAAGAAAGCCATCATTTTCGTGTCAACCATATTTTTAACTAGATATAAGGGTTTAATGAGACCATAAGACCCACCACAGAAACAATGAAAAGGTCGCAAAGGTAAGAAGCAATAAAAGATCGATGTAATACCACAAATCCAAAGTAAATACAAAAGCATGGTATTAACTCCATCCCAAATGTATATGACAATAATAAATATACATTGGTAAACACAAGAACAACCCATGGATATTTCCCAGAAATGAAGTCCAATGAAAGTAAGTAATGCAGATGTTAACAACCTCCTTGTTGCAGAGGTTAGAAACCAGCAAGTGTAAAGGAAGACAGCATACCCCCAGCCCAAATTACCACAAGAATTGCAGAAGTCTATCAAAGAATAGATGGAATACAATAGACAGAAGAAATGTAAAGTAAACAAGTCACAATAAATAATCCATTAAAGACAATCGAGATAACACCTAGAAGTAGCTTGCTTAGCAAAGAACTTAATAGTCCAGCCAACATACAGACAGCAAGCCATAAGTCCATCCATTTAGAATAAACAGTACATAGGTTAAAAACAAGTAAAGCAAAAGCATAATCACAATGATCTGCACAATTCTAATAGAACCAAGAGGGATAAAATAGTAGCAAGAGAGATCAGCTGTAGCCCAGATGTTAATAGAAAAAACAATCAAAAAATCAAAAGGCAAGAAACATCCAACAACCACAAAGACAACCTGTTGGGTAAAGGACCCAAAAATCCAAAAGCCTATAGTGGAAACAAAAATACAATTATTACACCCACCATATAAAACTCCATTAAAAAGCATAGATGTAAAATAGAAACAAAATGGGTTCAAAAGATAATCAATAGAAAAATCCTTCTAGATAAAGATGATCGTGCTAGCTAAAGCCACATCCAAGAAAAGCAACCGATAAGCCATTAAGTAAGTCCAAACGCAATGAAATAATAAAATTGAACAGAAATTGCGCTTTCTCTGCAAGTTGGGTATATGAGGTTAGCCAAAACAAAAAATAACTCAAAACCTCAGACTAAAAAAGACCCAATAGACCTTGGACATAAGACTCAATGAACCACAGCCAAAACCAAGAAAAAACAGAAGTTGGCCATAAAACCACCCATTCAAAATAGACAATGCATAAGTTAATTCCATAGAATGGGAAGTGGCCAAGACTAGCCAACGAGGATGGAAAAATAGCGAAATGAAGTCAATAGTAACAGATGTTAACAAAGACAAATAGTAATAAAATCGAAAGGCAAGAAACAACAACAACCAAACAGGGACAAAGGACCCAAAATTCCAAAGGCCAATAGTGGAAACAAAAAATACAATTATTACACCCACCATATAAACTCAATTAAAATTGAGATGTAAAATAGAAACAAAAGGGTTCAAAGGAAAATGAACATAAATATCCTTCTAGATAAGGATGATCGTTGAAAAGCCCACATCCAGAAAGACAAACTGAAGAGCCAATAAGTAAGTCCAATCCTACAATAAGATAAACAAAATAAATGGGAAATTGAGGTTTCTCTCCTGGAAGGTTGGGTATATGAGGTTAGCCAAAGCAATCAGCAAAACAACTCCAAAAGCACCCTACTGAACATGATGGACAACCCCAGTAGTAGCATGCTGGACATAAGATTCAATGATCCAGATCAACCAACAACCAAGATAGAAAATAACAATGAGTTGGCCATAAAACCACCCATTCAAAATATAATGCATAAGATAAATCCTGATAGATAGGGAAGTGGTCCGCCAAGGCTAGAACCAAGATATAAAAAAATAGCAAACAGTTTAGAAAGACCACAAACATGTAAAGATCAATAAAAGCCCTATTGCTAACAACAAAATCAAGAAGAAAAGCAAAAGCCACTATGTAGTCAACAACCTTAATAGAGGCCTACAGGACAAAAGGCCCAAAAATCCAACAGCCAACAATTAAAACATCAACACAGATATTGCACCCTACATAAGATAAACCAATAAAGAGCAATGGTACAACATACTTTATTAAGTGGTTTAAACAAAAGTCATCTTGATATATATCAAGACATATAATATGAGGCTTGTAGCTAATCCCATAGATCAAGAATATTGGAATTCAAGAAATAATTCCACTAGAAAGAAGTTATAATGGCAAGGATATTGCAAGATCTCTCCTTACAGATGTTGTGGAGGTAAGGTTATGGAGCATAGGAGAGGCTACAACCATAATAAGGGGAAGAATATCAGATAAATTAGGGTCAACCATAAACTTATATAGAAGTATATCAGTTAGACATTAAGGCAAGGGTCCCATAATATAATTCCAGAAAAAGGAAAGAAATTTGTCCCTGTTGATCAAAAATACAAAGAAAAAATAGAGCATTAAGTAATACATCTCCTCCAAAGACAGAAACATCTTACCGAATAAGACCCCAAACAAGGTTGGAATAATTAAACCAATAGCAGATGCCACATAGCTCAGCAAAGGACCAACAAGGAGTAATATGATGATGCATCAGCAAATTCCAAAGGAACATCAACACATTAACAGTAAAAGTAGTAGAAGTAGTAAGCTCCCAATTAAAGTTATGGCAATTAACCAACAACACATGCCACGAGATCAATAAATAAGTACCAAGGGATATCGTGATGATGCATCAAGAAATACCAAAGAAACAATAACAACAATAGAAAGTGATCATGCAGTTAAATGTATTGAACTGTCAATACAATAGGTTAGATTAATTTTGAGATAAGGGAGATTGTCCAGATTAACCAAGCCACGCAAATGTTTAGGTAGTGTTAGTTGATCAAAGAAATTTATTCCATCCAATCTAGCACCCAGATTGGCCAGGTAATCAGCACATGCATTACCCTCATGCCATACATGAGTGATTTTAAAATTGAGTTGGGTAAGGAGAGCTCTAGTTTGCTTGAGAAGATAGTACAATTCTATATTGCCCATTTTGGTGGAAGTCAAAAGATCAATCAACAGAAGGGCATCCACCTCAATCCAAATATTGAGCCAACCTTTTGAAGGAAAATCTCAAGAGCTTTGTACATGCTGAGCTCAAAGGGAAGGAGCAAGAATTAAGGGGTAAGCAAAAGCACATAGGACTTTACCATTAAGGTTTCTAAATGCCACCAACGAACCTTTATGAGAGACAGAGCCATCGTGTTAATTTTAATAGTATTAGCATGAGGTTTTACCCAATAAACAATCTTGTCATCTTTACGATGGTTGATCCGAAGTTAAAACCCAGTTTATTGGCCACAAATTTACAACCTTTGAATTATTTAGTTAATGAGATTGGCATTAACAAGTCATGAATTTTGTTTTTAATTCTAGCAATTATCCTCATGTGATTCATAGGGATCCCAATGATGTTTTGCATCATTTTGGTCCATCCATATGAACCAAATAAGAGTGATAGCGTTATGACTTTAATGTGACCTTTAATAGTATTGTCAAAATAAACTTCAAGAAGTTGTATAAAGTTAAGGAGCCATTGAAAATGACAATGTTAAAGAGTCATCATACCAAATCCAAAGTTTAGAAGCAATTAACATTAAAAACATGATTCACATTCTCAATGTGAAAGCAACAGAATTTTGAAGGTAATTGAAAACCTTTACCCCACAACAAGGAGTCAACAGGGATGAAGTTTTTCAAAATATGCCAAGTAAGTACAAGAAGTAGGATAGTGTTATTCCATAGTTTTAAAAAACACATTGAAAAAAATCATGAGCTTCTTTAATGTGAATCCAAACATTTTTAAAGTTGAAATCACAATTATGTGAAAGCTTAAAGAGGATCTGATCTTGATTGCTAGGAATGATAGGAATAGTAGTTAGCTTATTTAAAAGAAAAGAAGGAATATAGTCAGTAAGCTTACTTTTATTCCACATATTATTCTGCCAGAAAGAGCTCACTTTTATAAAGAAGGGAGATGGTGCTTGCCCCAAGAATATTTAGTCATGAAATTAGCCCAAAGACTATTGTTACTCTAAAATTCCACCAAAGTTTATAGGAAAAGGTAGTGATAGCTTATTTGATTGACAACCACCTTCGCTAGAGTGCCAACTTTATACCAAGAGGTCTAGTGCATTCTTTTAGAGGAGTTATTAGAGCCCCAGAAAAATTTGTTAAGGAGGCGCTCAATTTTGTTAATGATAATTGGTCACAAATGGTTTGAATGAGATATAAAGGCATGGAGTTAAGGGTGCTCTTAATCAAAGTGAGCCTACCACCAAAAGAGAGTAAATGGAAATTCCCAAACAGAAATTTTATTAGAGATTTTGATTAGCTCATGAAAAAAGATGAGATCTTTTGACCTTTAAAAGAGCACCAAGATAATTAATAGAAGTTGTTGTTGCTGAAAATTAGTAATTCTCAAGATTTGGTTGATCCTATTACTAGGATTTTAGAGGAAGGAATGAAACAACATTTTCCTTCATTTAGAAAGAGGCCACTTTCCAAATTTATTTAAAAGGTTCTTAATAGTTTTAATGTGAATAGAGGCATTGTTAAAGATTATAAAGTCATCAACAAACTAAGATGAGAAAAGAAGACCACCTTGAGTTCTAAAAAAATGTTAGATTTTAGAAAAGATCATTTAGGCTCCTTGAAAGATTCAATATAAAAAAGAGAGGGTGAAAGGGGATCTCCTCTCAAGCCATGCATCAAGTAAAGAAACCAAGGGACTCACCATTCATGATAATGAGAACCAAACATTGGTAATATAATTTTGATGAGGATGAAAATATCTAAAAACCCAAGCAAATGAAGAATTTGAAAGAGGAAATCCGAAGAGAGGTTGTTAAAAGCTTTAGAGATGTCCAGTTTAAAAAGGATGTTGCCACCTCTGGTAGGAATATCAATATCATGAATCAGCTCTTTGGCTAGAAGTATGTAATCAGATATAGCTCTACCTTTAACAAGTTTGGTTAGGGGAAATAAAAAACGGACTAATCTTATTAGCAATTAATTTAGCAATGAGTTTATGAAAGAAGGTGCAAAGACTGATTGGTCTATAATCGCCCCAAGAATCAAGATTATTAGTTTTGGGAATGAGAACAATGGAAGTGCTAGAAAAATATCTAGGTAAAGGGTTGTCATCAAAAAAATCAACAACAGCATCAATAAGGTTAGACTTAATAATAGGCCAACAATGCTGAAAGAATTGAGTCATGTAATGGGGCCGAATGAATCTGTTCATGCTATTGAATACTAATCTCAACTTTCGTAAGACGTAAAGTGAGAAAGTGGTTGTCATCATTAGTAACTGTTGAGGGGATCAGGTGTGTGTTGGAGAGGGCTTCTAAAGAAAGGTTGTTGTTTAATAAGTTTTTAAAATGTTGTATGGCATAATCTTTAATTTCATTATTATTAGTGATCCAAATATCATATTTTTTGATTTTAATAGAGTTTAAGGCTTTCCTTTTTTTGAAAAGAGCATGGAAATACCTTGTATTTTCACCATCAATATGTTTGCTAGTGCCTTTTGCCACCATGTTTTCTCCATATTCGATAATTAATCAAGTTATCTTTAGTTCAAATCATCAAGCTTATTAGAAGTTAACACAACATCTTCAAGGGAGCAAACTAATTGTTCCATATTTTGAGATTGGCAAAAGATTTTAAAATGATGCTTGTTCCACCAATTTAGGTTTTGTTTAAGTCTTTAAGCTTAAGCCAAAGTGAATCATGCCTTTAACGAATTATCATGAATAGGGCCATCCAATTAATGGAAACAACATTAATGAAATCACTATGTTGGATCCACATATTTTGGAATCTAAAAGAGTAGGGAGGATATTAGGAAGGAGTTTTGATAGAAGATCGGAGCATGGTCGACAAAAGTTCTGCTCAAATGCTCAGAGTGAGGCCATTGATTGATCCAAAGGGAATTAAAGAGGGTCCTATCAAGCCGCCGCCAAGTCTAGAGTTATGCCAATATAGTCTAAAAAAAATCCATAATCAATCGACAATCAAGAATCATATTAGAAAGTCTTCCATAGTGGATGTTGGGAGAACAACCTCTTCTTTCGAGGAAGCGAGAATAGTGTTGAAATCACCCCAACCAACCGTGGTTTGTTGACGAGGAGGCAAAGGTTCTTAAGTTATCCCAAAGGATGTTCCTACCATTTCTATTACAAGATGCATAGATAAAGGAACCAAGAGTAAAATTCACCCAATGAGATTTGAACATTAACCAATTGTTGAGATCATCAAGGATAGATATGTTGATTAAATTATTCCAAAACACCAAATTTTATTACTAATATTATAAAAGAAATTTTGAAAGCCAACATTCTAGCAACAAGGGTAATCTTAGAAGAGTGTATGAATGGTTCAATAACACAAGTAAGGCTATGTTATGAGTATGATAAAGGCTTCTAATATGCAAACAATGAGTCCCAATACCCCAAACATTCCAAATAAATAATTGATCATAATAAATAGAAGGAAAGAAAAAGAGATAACTAAAAAAAAAGGAAGGAGAAGAGAAAACATGAAATAATTATTTATGGGAAGTTAGAGAAGATCTAGTGGTTCTGGTGGAGCTATTAGTGAACATTCTAGCTTTAAGAGATTTTTTTTAATAATAGTTTGAAAAGGTCTATCTATGTCTAAAGTATCTCCATCGAAAGAGAGTGGTTTTGTGATATTCAGAAGGACCGATCTATCAAAGCATTCCTAATGGTGATTTCCTTCTTCAATGTCGAATTAAGTGAAATTAGCATGTGTATCACTAAAGGGTAATAGAAGGAGAGGTTGTGACACCATTAATAGCACAAATTTCATGTTCATTTCGTGATTACTTTTCAGATTTTGGTTCCCATCAAAGTATCAACATTTTTCGAATAATTCTAGAATTAGTTTTGAGATTTTGATCCAACTTGAAATTCCCATTCAAATCACCATGGGTTCATATGAATCAAGGTATTGTCTTGAGAGGCCAAATTATTACAGAGGCAATGTTAAGTAAGTTATCATTAGCCTCCTCACAAACCTCATAAGCATTATTTTTACCAAGCTCGATGGCTCTCCAATAAAATCATAGATAATAAAAAGAATGGGGTAGGAGGGTGAGTTCCATTTTGAGTGACTTTAGGCACATAAGAATTTATTATTTTTTTCATTTACTTAAGAGGATTAGGATCCATAATTTATTCTTTTAAGATGAGGATGTAAAGCATTCAGTGATCATGACCATGGATCTTACAATGAGTGCAAAAAATAGGAAATTTTCAAATTCCACTTTTGATTATACCCAAATTTCTTGAGATGATCCAAACTTCTTTAGGATACTTTTTTGGTAATATCAATCTCAACCAAAATATGAGCAATCGATGGTCATGATCTCATGTGGCTGATCAATTTGAAGTGGTACCAAAGAGAGCCCCAACCGCAAAGAGAACTTGATGGGTAACATAATGTATTCTTATGTTTGGAAAAGATAGCCATAAAAGAACAATTGGGGATTCCTCTTTGAAATCAAAAAGAGGAGGCCATTTCAAAAGTCTCATTTGACAATTAAACACAAAGTAGGAGCGACGAGCAAAAACTCTTGAGTAATCTAAGTCATTAGATAGCTGAATAAGGATATGCCTAGGATCAATCAATCCGGTAGTGAAAACACCAGAGAGCTTTAGGCTATGAAAAAAGGATCATATGTTATCAAGTGTCGGGCGACGTAATGAAAATTTACCAACTAAAGAGAATTCAAAAGGCTTCGCCAACTTTTCCTCGTCAAGATCAGAGCACATTATAGCAGGCATTCCATGAAAAGATGTTGAGATCAAATTGACCGAAGAATTAGAGGAAGTGTTCTTACCAGATAATGCATCCTTGAAAGACTTAACAATAGCCAGAGTAACGGATGGAGTCAGATCCATAATACCTTATAAATTGGAAGCCTTAGTTGACGCCTCCAAGATCGAAGAGCTCGGCTGTGCAGAAAGCGGTGCCTCCACCATTGAAAGAGCAAGGGACACTCACATTAGCGGCCAAACAGAGACCAAAAATCTAGAAATTATGATTGGGAAGGAACGAAACTTGGCCAAGCCGCAAGGAAAATGCAAGGGAACACGAAAGAGCCAGAGAGCGTAGCGGCTGAGAGAGATTTTTTGAAAAAATTAGGTTTAGATTTAAGTTTAATTTATTTTAGTTTTAGGTTTATGTTTTATTAATTTTAGTTTAGTTTATTTTAGTTTAGGTTTCAGTTTATTTTATTTTGATTTTAGATTTTGATTTTTTTTAGTTTAAGGTTTATATTTATATTTTTATTTATTTTAGGGTTTATTTTTAGGTTTATTTTTAGGTTTGGTTTTATTTAATTTAATTTTCATTTTTTCAATTTTATTTTGTTTTTATTTTAGGTTTAGTTTTTATTTTATTCATGTTTTTATTTTTTTATTTTAGTTTAGGTTTTATTTATTTGTTAGTTTAGTTTTTTTTAGGTTTAGGTTTAGGTTTTAGTTTATGTTTTTATTTTATTTTAATTTTTTTATTTTGGTTTAGGTTTTTTTAATGCTATTTAAAATACTAAAAGGTTGCCAGATGAGTGGATGAAGAGTTTATCGATTCTTATATTTAAGAATAAAGGTGATGCATAAGAGTGTGCAAATTATAAAGGAATTAAGTTAATGTGTCATACAATAAAATTATGGGAGAGAGTAATTGAGCATAGGTTATCATGTGATACAAAAGTTTCTCATAATCAATTTGGTTTCATGCCAGGTAGATATACTATGGAAGCTATACATTTGTTAAGAGGTTTAATGGAGAAGTATAGAGAAAGTAAGGAGGATCTACATATGATAATTATTGATTTTAGAGAAAGCCATGATAAAGTTTCAAGAGATGTTCTTTAGAGTTCTAGAATTAAAGGAGCTAATATTGGTTATATTCAAATCATTAAGGATATGTATACTAGAGCTGTTACTTGTGTCCAAACACAAGGAGGATTGACAAAAAATTTCTTATTTTAGTTGGATTACATCAAGGATCAGCCTTAATCCCTTATCTTTTATTCTTTAGTTATGGATGTACTTACTAAGCATTTATAGGAAGATGTACCATGGTGTATGCTTTTTTTTTATGACATTCTTCTTATTGATAAGACTAGAGAGGGAGTCAAAGAGAAACTTGAATTATGGAGGTCAACATTAGAGTCTAAAGGTGTTCATTTAAGTAGGTCTAAAACTGAATATATCGAGTGTAGTTTTAGTTATAGAAGTTTAGTATGCCCGAATTAAATGAAAATTCACATAACAGGACATATGAAGGATTCATGTAGTTTTAGTGGGATAAAGGCTTGTTGTTGTTGTTTAGATTTTTTAATTTATTTTATTCTTATGTTTTATTTAGTTTAGGTTTAAGATTTCATCTATTTAGGGTTTAGGGTTTATGGTTTAGTTTTAGGGTGTGTTTAGGGTTTAGGGTTTGTGGTGTTTGGTTTTGTGTTTAGGGTTTTATTTTTGTGTTTAGGGTTTAGGGGTTTAGGGTCTAGGTTTTTGGGTTTAGGGGTTAGGGTTTAGGGTTTTAGGGTTTAGGGTTTTGGGTTTAGGGTTTAGGGTTTAGTGGGGTTTAGTGTGTAGGGATTATGTTTTAGGTTTAGGATTTATGGTTTATGATTTTTTTAATAGAGAATAAATTCAGATTCAACATTTCTTCTTTTCAATTTCATCAACCAAGTAACACACTAAGTTTTCTAAGACTCAAGAAATGACATAGATAAAAAATGAGGAGGCATAGAGAAAATCAAAATTAGATAATTTGAACCGTCTACTATAAATACATAGTTCCATAGCGATCAAATGGCCATTCTTTAATTTCTAGTTCCCATGAACCACTTGCCTCTAGTAGCGGATCCACCATCATATTTATCTCCTCTTTCACCAGGCAACTATGTCATCCTCCTCTTAACCACCACTACTCCAACCACCACCATACACCACTTTAGATCCCCACCATCTTAGTTCCTTTGCCTCCATCTAGATCTGATTATGATTTATGTTGTCAGGTTTCCCATTCTAGGTTTAGGTTTATATTTAGGTTTAAGTTTATTTTTTAATTAGTTACTTTAGCTTTAGGTTTTAGGGTTTGGGTTTAGAGTTTTAGTTTAATGTTTAGGTTTAGGTTTAGGGTTTAGGATATTAAGGTTAATGCTTTTTGGGTTTAGGGTTAGGGTTAAGGGTTTATGATTTTTTATGGTTTATGGTTTAGGGTTCAGAATTATAGGTTTAGGGTTTAGGGTTTAGGATTTAAGTTTTATGATTTTTTTAATTAAGAAAACTTATAGGTTTATGTTTATTTAGTTTATTTTATTTTTCATTTTATTTTTATTTAGTTTATTTTATTTATTTTAAGTTTATTTATTTTAGTTTAGGTTTTTTATTTTAGTTTATTTTTTAGGTCTGGGTTTAAGTTCAAGTTTATTTTTTAATTGAGTTTTAATTTTATTTTATTTTTTCAGTTTAGGTTTTATTCTTTTAGGTTTAGGTTTTATTTTTTTAGGTTTAGGTTTAGGTTTTTATTTTAGGTTTAATTTTAGGTTTAATTTTTTAGTTTAGGTTTAGGTTTGTTTTTAGTTTATTTAGTTTTAGGTTTAAGTTTAGGTGAATATTTTATTTAGTTTATTTTAGTTTATTTTATTTAGGTTTAGTTTTTTATTATTTTATTTTTGGGTTTTTTTAGTTTAGGATTTATTATTTATTTTTTTAAGTTTATTTTAAAGTTTATTTTAAGTTTAGGTTTTATTTAGATTTTATTTTATTTTGTTTAGATTTATTTTATTTTTATTTAACATTTAGTTTTTTTTATTGAGTACATTTATTCAGGTTTATTTTATTTTTAGTTTATTTAGGTTTTATTTATTTTATTTTAGTATTTTTTTAGTTTTTAGGTTAAGGTTTAGGTTTAGTTTAGATTTATTTTATTTTATTTTATTCTTTGTTTTATTTAGGTTTAGGTGTATTTATTTTATTTTTAGGTTTTATATTTTAGGTTTTAGTTTTATGGTTTGGGTATAAGGGTTTAGAGTTTTAGGGATTTAGTTTTTAGAGTTAGAGTTTATGATAAGATTTAGGTATTAGTTTTTGGGTTTAGGGTTTTTTGGGTTTTTTTTAGTTTTAGGTTAGCTTAGGTTTTAGGTAAGTTTTTTTAGTTTGGGTTTTATTTTATTTTAGGTTGGGTTTTAGTTTATAGTTTTATTTTAGTTTTGATAAAGTTTAGGGTTTTGTGGGTTTAGGTTTTTTTTATTTTAGTATATATTTTAGTTTTGGGTTTAGGATTATTTTTAGTTTTATTTAGGATTTAGGGTTAGGTTCTATTTTAGGTTTAGGGTTTATTTTTTGTTTAGGTTTAGGGTCTTTTAATTAAGTTTTTAGTTTATTTAGTTTATTTAGATTATCTTTAATTTATTTTTTTAGTTTATTTCATATTTTATTTTTTTTATTTTATTTATTTTTTATTTATTTTTATTTATTTATTTATTTTATTTAGTTTATTTTATTTTAGTTTATTTTTAGGGTTTAGTTGAAGTTTATTTTATATTTTTTTATTTTATTTATTTTTTGACTTTATTTTTTTTAGGTTTTAGGGTTTTGGTTTTTATTTT
>CM038226.1:108568154-108653719 GCA_021442155.1 Cymbidium sinense
ATAAACCCTAATATAAAATAAAGTAAACTAGTAAAAAAATAAAAAATAAACTAAATAAAATAAAATTCTTAAAATAAAAAAAAACTAAATAAACTAAACCTCTTTTGTAATTTAAAAAAAAAATACAAATCCATTCTAAACCATAAACCTAAAACTAACCCTAAACCCTAAACTACTTAAACCCTAAACTAACCCTAAACCCTAAACTCTAAACCTAAACCTAAACTAAAACCCTAAACCCTAAACCCTAAACTCCAAAATCTAAACCCTAACTATAAAATTAAAGCCCTAAACCTAAAATCCTAAAAAATCTAAGCCCTAAATTAACCTTAACCCCTTAACCCAAAACCCTAACCAGTAAACCCTAAAACCTAAACCTTGAGCCAAAAATAAACCATAAAACTAAACTAAACCTTAAACTAAACCTTAAACCATAAAAACCTAAACCCTAACCCTAATCCTTAACCACAAATTAAACCCTAAAACCAAACCTAAACTCACAACTATCTAAACCCCTAAACCCCTAAACTAAAGTAACAATAAATTAAAAAATAAACTAAACCCTAAAACCTAATAAATCTAAACTTAAACCTAAACCCTAAGAATGGGAAGAACCTTGATGACATGAACTCACTATCAACCAGGCTTAGTCTAGATCTGGCAGTGGAGGCGAAGGGGGTGGCGGTAGTTATCATAGTAGTGGTGGGGGATCTGGATGTGTTGGTGGATATGGAGGTGGTGATCAGAGCAATGGTGGTTATGGAGGCAGGAGGAGTGATGGAGGTTACAACAATGGTGGTTCTGGCGGGAGAGATTAGGGATATGATGGTGGACCCTGCTACTCGAAAGGCTGGGATGGTTCTGATGGGAACTGGAGAAATAGAAGAACGGCCGATCTAACCGGCTGCATATGAAACTATGTCTTTACAGTTGAGATTGCTCATTTTTGATCTATATCATAGCTTGTGTCTTAGAGAACTTGGTGTGTTACTTGGTTGATGAAATCAAAAAGAAGAAATGTTGAATTTGAATTTATTCTCTATAAAAAAAATGAACAATCCTAAGCCTTAAATTAAAACCTGAACCCTAAACCAAAAACCTAAACTCTAAACCCTAAACCCTAAACCCTATAAATAAAAAAATAAAAAAATATTAAAAAGACCTAACATTAAACCCTAAATCTTAAAACTAACCCTAAACCCTAAACCTTAAACCCTAATAATAAACTAATAAAACACTAAAACTAAACTAAAACTAAAACTAATAAACTTATAATAAACAAAAAACTAATAATAAATAAAAACAAAAAAAACTAATAAAATAAACTAAACTAACTAAATAATAACTAGAAATCTAATGAACTAATAAAACAAAAACTAACTAAACTAATAAACAAACTAATAACTAAATTAAACATAAAAGAACCACACTAATAAACTAACTAAAAATAAACTAAACTAATAATAACTAATACAAACTAAAACTAATAATAAACTAAATAAAACTAATAAAACTAAAACTAATAATATATAACTAATAAACCAATAACTAATAAAACAATAAAATTAACTAAAAACTAACTAATAAAACTAAACTAATTAATAAATAAACTTAAACCCTAATAAATAAAACTAAAAATAGACTAATAAAATAATAATAATAATAATAAAATAACTAAATAATTAACTAAAATTAAACACTAAACCTAAACTAATAAACCAAAACTAACTAATAAATAAACATAATAAAACCTAATAAACTAACTAATAACTAATAATAAATAATAATAAAACAACTAAAAACTTAATAATAACTTACCAATAATAAACTAGTATAATAACTAAAGAAAATTAACTAAATAACTAGTAATAAACTAATAAAATAATAATAATAATAATAATAAAACTAACTAATAATAACTAAACTAATAAAAAATAATAATAATAATAATAATACTAATAATAATAATTAATAAACTAACTAAAACTAAATTAATAATAATAATAAATAATAATAAACTAAGTAATAAATAACTAAATAACTAAACCCTAAACCCAAATAAATAAAATAAATAATAATAATAAACATAAATTAATAATAATAAACTAAAACAAACTAATCTAAAACTAAACTAATAATAAAAACTAACTACTAATAATAATAAATAATACCAATAATAAATATAAAAAATAAAAACCATAAACTAAACTAAAATTAATAATAATAAACTAATAAACTAAACCCATAACTAAAACAAATAATTAATAAAATAAAAATACTAAATAACAAATAAACTAACAAAACTAAACTAAAATAAACCAAACTAACTAAAACCTAAATAATAATAAAACCATAAACTAATAATAATAACTAACTAAACTAAATAACTAACTAACTAACTAATAAACTAATAAACTAATAAATAAACTAACTTAAAAAACTAACTAATAAAACTAAATAATTAATAATTAACCTAAACTTTTAATAAAATAATAAACTAATAATAATAACTAAAAAACTAAATAACCTAAACTAATAAACTACAAAACTAACCAAATAAAACATAATAATAAATAATAATAATAATAATAATAAAACTAATATAATAACTAAACTAATAAAAAATAATAATAATAATAATAATAATAATAACTAATAACTAACTATCAAAGCTAATAATAATAAAAATAATAATAATTTAACTAATAAATAACTAAATAACTAAAACCCAAACTAAATAAATAAATTCATAATAATAATAAAATAATAATATTAAAAAACTAATAATAATAAACTAAAGAAAATAATCTAAAATAAATTAATAATAAAACTAACTAAACTAAAAACTAATAATAATAAAATTAATAAACAAAACCACAAATAAACTAATAAACTAATAAATAAACTAACAAAACAAATAATAAAACTAAACCACTAACTAAAACTAACTAAAAACTTAAATAATAATAAAACCATAAACTAATAATAATAACTAACTAAACAAAATAAATAACTAACTAACTAAAAAAATAATAACTAATAAATAAACTAAAACAAAGTAAACCACAAGAAATAAATAAACTAAATAAACTAATAAACTAAACCTAACCCCCCCACTATAACTAAAATAATAATAACTAAAAATAACTAACCTAACTAAAAATAAACTTACTAAACTAAACTATAACTAATAATAAACTAATAATAACATAAAACTAATAAAACCTAATAATATCTAATAAACACTAAACCTAAAACCTAAATTCTAAAACTAAACTAAACCCTCTGATTGAGCAATTTTGGGATCCCTCACATTTTTGGTGAGTTTTTGAGTGATTTTTCTCTTGGATTCCTTATAGATTGTCAGCCTTGGGCCGATCTCAACCTGTTCTTATCACGACACCATGACTCATGGCATCCGCTACTTGAAATCCATGGGGTAAATCCCTTGTGTCGATGGATCCTGCTAGGGCATCAGATTTTTTGGGTAGCCCTACCTCTAAATTACCTATTACTAATTCTTTCAAAAAGGCTTTAGCTCATAAGAATTCCTCCAGAGCCTCCTTTGAATTTTGCTTCATAAGACTTTAAAGGTACTCGGTAATTATGATTTCTGAGATAATGAAAGATTAACCTTTTGCTTTATCTTTGATTGGAAACTTTTCATTTAAACGGCCAAAGATGGAAGATATTCATTCTTTTTTTTTGATAGCTTAAATTTATCTGGTTCTTTTTTTGTTAGGATTGATGCAAGGCTTTTGATTAAAGTTTTTTTGACCTTGATTACAAAATAATTTTTCTAGGCATTCTTATTTTTAATTGTCAAATGTATTGTAAATTGGATATGTTTGATGTTAATGAAGAGTCTCCTATGTTCCCATTTGGATTTATTTACCTAACATGAGGATTCATCTATTTAATTATCAATTTCTTTATGCTATTGGGTTGACTTTTGGTTGGCCTTTGCATGTTGATCAAGCAACAATTGCTTCTTATACACCGTCCGTTGGTAGAAATCTTGTAGAGATTGATATTACTAAAAAATATCCAAAAGAAATTTGGTTGCGTTCAGAGAAATGTGATTACTTTTAAAAAGTTATTTTTGAGAGCTTTCCCATTTTTTGTAATCGTTGACAGATTCATGGTCATGAAATTTCTGAACGCTTTATTGCTCATCCCTCTCTTAAGAAGAAAATCACCAGTAAGAATTGAATTGTTGAAAAAACTGATGATTCTCTCAAGTTGGATAATGGAAAATATGCTTTTCAAAATTCTAATGTTTTTCAAAACTAAATTTATGAATCTTTTGAAAAAATTTTACTTATTAATGATTTGTCTAATGTGAAAGGTAATTTTGATGTTTTTGAAAAAGTTACTAATAATCATGCTTTAAGTGTTTCTTTAGTTGATTTTGTTAAAGGGAAGACTTTAAAGGCTGTGGTTAATGATTATAATGGTTTGGATGTTATGCATAAGTCCTTTCATGATGATGGTTCGAATATTGTTGATGCTAAGACCATTTCTTCCAATCAGTTGGATGTTGTTTCTCTTTCTCCTATGTCTACTTTAGATCATGGGAAAGAGACTATTTCTTTGCCTTCTTTGATTAAGAATGGTGGTGAAAAGAAAGCTCTTATTTTGATATTTTAACTTGGTCCTAATCTTTTTAATATTGGTGATCTTTCTTTTAAAAATAAGATTTAGATACTTGTGACAATTCTCTCACAATGAATAGTTCTATTTCAGTTCAAAATGATGGATTTTCTATGGCTCATAATTATGTTCAAAATTTTGGTAATATGCTATGTGTTTCTAAGGGATTTGAATCTTATTTTAATCCATTACATGAAGATTATACTAAAAATTTGGATTCTGCGTCTCTTGCTTCTTTTATGAGTGAGGACAAGGAGGATACTCTTTAGATTTTGTTGGAAGGTGAAAATATTGATAACTGCCTTTTTAATAAAGCTATTTTTTCTCTTTCTTTCACTTCTAATTCTAAAATGCATACTATTTCATATTTTCCTTTGTCTAATGTTGTGGATGAATCTGAATGCTCTTATTTGAAATTGATATCTTCTGCTGATCCCCATGCCTTTTATAACAATAATGATTCATTTTTGGATGGAGACTTTTTGGAGAAAAGACATTATTTATTATAAAACTATTTATAAGAAGAAAAATTGTTTAGATTTATGCCCCTCCTCACTTGTCGAGGGTAACTCATTTTAAAGCTTCTTTGAAATAATCTCTCCTGTCCTTGGGAGGGTTTTGCCTTTGGCTTGTTTTTTCTCTGTTCGCTAAGCTTTTGTTGTGTGTTTTCTTGCTATCTAGAGTATTTGCTACTTGGCTAATTTTTCTTATTTTAGCTTGGGATTTCTGGCTTCCTATGTGCTGAGTTTTTTTTTGGTTCCCCGAGTTTTTGGTGCCCATTGAATGGTTGGTTTTGTTTGGCTTTGTTCCTATTATTGCCTTTCTTTGGTTGGTTCTTTTGCTCTCTTTGTTGGTGGTAGGTTGGGCCTTTTATCCTTGGCATGTGGTTTGTCCATTGGCTGGTTGTTTCTCTAACTATTTATTTTATCTATTGCTAGGCTTCATCTTTTTTTTGTTGGTTAGTTTGGTCCACTTGCTCTTTCTTGAGCTATTTTTCTTGGGTGCTTTGTTGTGTGGCTGCTCTGTTGGTTGTTTCCTTTTCTTTGGTTGGTTCCTTGGTGGCTTTAGATTGGTGTTGTTGTGGGCACTGTTGGCTTGGTGCCTTGGTGGTTTTGGATTGGTATTATTATGGGCTATGTTGGCTTTGCCTTTAAGGGCACTTTTCTTTTTTTCTTTTTTGGCTGTGAGCTTCTTTTCTCCCTCCATTTTAAGAGGTGTTAATATTTTGTTTTGTTGGGATAGCCTTATGTTAATTTTATCTATTGGTCTCCTCTCTCTTTTTGTTTCCTTAGCTTCACTTTTTTTGTTTGGGTGTGCTATTATGATAGGTTTATATTTTTCTTTGGTTGGGATGGCTATGATGATATGATGGATTTTTGTGGCTGGTGACTTTTCCTATTTATAACCCTTCTTTGAAGTTGGATACACTTAGGAATTGATGCCCCTCATTATTTTGATTATCCTTCTTTTCACATATCTTAGCCTGAGTTTTTTTCTCTTTATGTTTTTGAGCTCCTTCTTCGAGATTTCTTGTGTAGTTCTCTTTTTGATTGGTCTTTTCTTCTTCTTGGAGGGGAATCTTACTAATGGTCTCTTTTTCTTAGATGGTTGGAGTTGTTTCAGTTCAGTTGCGTTTCCATTTCTATGGATCTTCTTCTCTCTCTTCGAGGTTCTTTGGAGCTCAGGATTCTTCCCCTTTTTTGCCTTTTGCTTGGCTTTCTTAGTTTTGTCTTTGTTTTTTTTTTCTTTTTCGCTCTTTGATTTATTAATTTAGAGACTAAACTCTTTAGGATTCTCCTGTTCCTTATTTGAGTAGTAATTTCTTTTTTTCTTGAGTTTAGTCTCTAATATGGTTTTCTTGTACCTATTTTTCAGAGAAACAAATTCCTTTTAGTTAAAACAAAAACTCTAAACCCTAAATCTTAAACCCTAAAAGCCCTAAACTAAAACTAAACACTAAACCCTAAACCCTACCCTAAACTAAAATGCTAAACCCTAAACCCTAAATTGTAAACCATTAACCTTAAACCCTAAAACCTAAACCTAAACTAAATAAAACCTAAAATGAAATAAATAAAAAACTAAACCTAAATAAAATAAAATAAAAATAAAATAAAATAGATAAAATAAACTTAAAATAAAATAAATAAAATAAAACTAAATTAAACAAAATAAACTTAAAAAAACCTAAATAAAATAAAACTAAATGTAAAATAAAAATAAAATAAACCTAAAATAAAATAAAATAAACACCTTAACCTAAAAAATAAATCTAAAAATAAATAATAAATAAAACCTAAACCCAAAACTAAAAAAAAAACTAAACCTAAAATAAAAATAAAAAAAACTTAAACTTAAACTAAAATAAGCTAAATTAAAATAAATAAAACTAAAACTTAAACCTAAAATAAACTAAACCTAAAACTAAACCTAAACCTAAACTAAATAAAATAAACTAAGCTAAAAATAAACCTAAACCTAAACTAAAAATAAAATCTAAAACAAACCTTAAATAAAACTTAAACATAAACCTAAAAATAAAATAAAAACCTAAACCTAAACCTAAAATAAAAATAAAACCTAAACATTAAAATAATATAAAAATAAGACTCAACTAAAAAATAAACCTAAACTAAACTAACCAAAAAATAAACAAAAATAGAAAAATAAACTAAAATAAAGAAACCTAAAATAAATAAACTAAACTAAATAATAATAAAATAAACATAAATAAAAAATAAAAAATAAAATAAACTAAAGAAATAATAAATAAACTAAATAATCCTAAACCTAGGTTTACTTAATTTAAAAAAACTAAACCATAAATCCTAAACACTAAATGCTAAACCTAAACCCTAAAACCCCTAAACCATAAACCCTAAAGAAAAATGCTAAACCCTAAAACTAAACCACAACCCTAAACCCCACATTAAATAACAAACCTAAACCTAAACCTAACCCTAACCTCTAAACCCTAAAAAATTATCCCTAAAATAAACCCTAAACCCCGGTTGAGCTAATTTTATGAAAGGGATATTAAAGAAGTCATTGGAGAGGTTGAAAAATATAAAGTTGGTGCTCCTGCCCGTGTTGGTTTTATTGCACCTATTGATGTTGTGGTTCCTCCACGCAACATTGGTATGGATCCTTCACAAGCTTCTTTCTTCTAGGTTCTCAATATCCCAACTAAGATCAATAAGGGTACTGTTGAACTTATCACCCTAAATAAGCTAATTAAAAAGATGATGAGGTGGGATCCTTAGAGGCTACACTCCTCACTGAGCTGGGGATTAAGCCATTCTCTAATGGCCTTGTCGTCCAATCTATGTATGATGATGGATCGGTGTTCAGTCCTCAAGTACTTGACCTCACTAAACATGATCTCATCGAGAAGTTTTTGATATGCCTTTCAATGATCACTTCTCTCTCACTAGCCCTCTCTTGTCCCAAACTTATTGCAGCGCCTCACATGTTCATCAACACTTACAAGAATTTCCTTGTCTGTTGCCATTACACATACCGGAGAAGGTTAAGCGATTTGAAGGATCTTAGTAAATTTGTTGTGGCTCTGCTGATTACGGTACTCTTCGCTACTTTCTCAGCATTGCGGTGGAAGTGAAGAAGGAAGAGCTGCTGAGGAATCTAATGATGATATGGAATTCAGCTTGTTTGACAAAGCTTTGTTGGCCTTTCAAATAAAATTTATTGTCTTTGGGAGTTAAATTATTTTGTGAAATACTATTTTGTGAATTTTTTAATTACATTTTATTTTATCTATTTTAGTTGTTAGAGAATAATGACTTGCATGTTTTAGTAATTTCTTGTTTATTATGAAATCATTTGAGTTTAAAAAAATCCTAAACCCCAAACCCAAACCTAAACGTAAACTTAAAGTAATTAAAAAATAAACCTAAACCCTAAAACCTAATAAACTAAACCTAAACTAAAACCCTAAGAATGGGAAGAAAAATTGCCAATAGAACATCACTCAACCATGTTCATTCTAGATTTGGTGAGGTGAAGGAAAATTATTAGTGGAGGGAGATCTCAAGGTCTTTGGTGGATATGGAGGTGGTGGCGTGGTAATGGAGGAGGAGCGATAGAGGTTCTGACCATCATGGTGAGGATAGGATATGATGGTGGATCCCTACTTGAGAGGTAGTTTGATGGGGCTGGATAAATTGAAGGCGATCTCACGCTTATGGAACTATGGTTTATAGTATAGAAGTTCTAGTTATCTAGAGTTTTGATTTGCTATGCATGCTCATTTTTTTATCAATGTCATAGTGCCTTAGAGAACTTGGTGTGTTACTTGGTTGATGAAATCAAAAAAGAAATGTTGAATATGAAATTGTTCTCATTAAAACCAAAACCTAAACCTAAACTAAAAATTGAACCCTAAATTTAAAACCTAAACCTAAACCTAAATGTAAACCCTAAACCTAAAAAATAAATAAAAATAATTAAAAAAAAAACCCTAAACCTCTAAAACTAAACCTAAATCCTAAACCACAAACCCCAAATCCCACCCTAAACCCTAAACCTTAAAACCCTAAACCCACAAACCTAAACCCTAGGCCACAACCACAACCTAACTATCCACAAAACCTAAACCTAAACTAAAACAGGCCACTCCTAAACCCTACAAAACCTAAACTAATCTAAAAATAAAATAAATAAAATAAATAAAAAAACTAAACCTAAACCTATAAAATAATATAAAATAAAAAAATAAACTAAAATAAAATAAATAAACCTAAACTAAATTAAAATAAAATAAACCTGGAATAAAACCTAAATAAAATAAAACTAAATGTAAAATAAAAATAAAATAAACCTAAGATAAAATAAAATAAAACTAAATAAAACCTAAAAAAAATAAACCTAAAATAAATAAAAAAGAAAACCTAAACAGAAAAATAAAACCTAAAATAAAATAAAATAAAATCAAATAAACCTAAACATAAAATAAACTAAACCTAAACCTAAACATAAAATAAATAAAATAAAATAAAATAAACCTAAACTAAACTAAAGTAAAACCTAAAATAAAACCTAATACTAAACCTAAAAAAAATAAAATAAAAGAAACTTAAACCTAAAATAAATAAAACCTAAACATAAAATTAAATAAAATAAAACTAAACTAAAAATAAACTTAAAATATACCTAAACCTAAAATAAACTAAATATAAAAAAAGCTAAAATAAATACTAAATAAATAAACTTAAATAAAATAAAATAATCCAAAATAAAAAATAAAAATAAAATAAACTAAATAAACATAAACTACTTGGTTTGTTACTTAAAAAACATCTTAATCTTAAAACTAACTAAACTAAACCCTAAACCCTAAAGCCTAAGACCCTAAACTAAACCCTAAACCCAACTAGCCACCTGACCCTAAACCTGACCACTAAGAACCTGAGCCTCTAAACCCAAACTAAAGCCACTAAACCTGCAACCCTAACAAACCCTAAAACCCTAAACCCTAAACCCAAAAAAACCAAAACCTAAAAATAAAATAAAACTTAAAATAAAATAAATAAATAAACCTAAACTAAATAAAATAAAATAATTAAATAAAATAAAAAACATGAACTAAAACTTAAACCAAAACCTAAACTAGAAACTAAACCTAAACCTAAAAGTGAAATGAAATAAAAAATAAGATAAAATAGAATAATTAAGAACCTAAACTAAACTAAAAAATAAAATAATCTTAAAAATAAAAAAAACCAAAATAAAATCAAACCTAAATGTAAAACAAAAATGAAATAAACTAAAAATAAAATAAACTAAAAACTAGATAAAAACCTAAACCTAAAAAATAAACCTAAAAATAAAACCTAAAAATAAATAAATAATAAAACCTAAACATAAAACTTAAAATAAAAATAAAATAAAATAAAATAAATCTAAACCTAAACTAAAATAAACTAAACTAAATTAAATAAAATATAAAACTAAACCTAAAATAAACTAAACCTAAACCTTAAATTAAATAAAATAAAAAAATAGAAAATAAACCTAAACCTAAAAAATAAAACTTAAAATAAACCTAAAATAAAACTTAAAACATAAACCTAAGAAAATAAAATGAAACCTAAACCTAAACCTAAAAATAAAAAAAAACCTAAAAATTAAATAAAAGTAAAACTAAAATAAAATAAATAAACCTAAACCTAAAGTTAAAGAAACTAAAAAAACTTAAACTAATATACATAAAAATAAATTAAACTAAATAAAAAATTGAAATAAAATATAAAATAAACTAAATAAATTAAATAAACCTTTGTAATTTTAAAAAAAAACCTCAGACCCAAATGCTAAACATTAAATCCTAAACTGAGCCCTCCTAAACCCCTTAACCAAAACTACTAACCCCTACCCTCAACAACCCAACCTAAACCCTACCACTAGCCCAAACTGACCTAAACCCTAAAATCCTACCTTGACCCTAAATTAACTTATCCCTAAACCCACTAACTAAAACTGGCTAAACCCCACCCATCAAATCAACCCCAAACCACCTAACTAAAATGTACCATAAAAACCCTAAACCTAAAACCACAAACTAAACCCTAAACTAAACCCAACCCAAACCCTAAACATTAAAATCTACACTAAAACCCATCATAAAAAACTTAAAACTTATATGTAAACTAGATAAAACTTAAAATAAAAAAAATATAAACCTAAAACCTAAATATAATAATTAAATAAAAAATAAAAGAACCTAAACATTAAAGATAAAATAATAAACTTGGAATAAGAAACCTAAATAAAAAAATAAATAAAAAATAAAAATAAAATAAACCTAAAATAAAATAAAATAAGGACTAAATGAAAACCTAAACCTAAAAAATAAACCTAAATAGAAAACCTAGAAATAAATAAAAAAATAAAACTCAAACCCTAAACTATAAATAAAAACTAAACCTAAAATAAAAATAAAATAAAGAAAACAAAATAAACCTAAACCTAAACTATAATAAACTAAACTAAAATAAATAAAAAAAAACTAAACCTAAAATAAACTAATCCTAAATCTAAACTAAAATAAAATAAAATAAAGTAAAAGTAAACCTCAATAAACTAAAAAATAAAACTAAAATAAACATAAAATAAAACATAAAACATAAACCTAAATAAAATAAAAACATAAATCTAAACCTAAAAAATAAAAAAATAAAGCCTAAACCTAAAAATAAAATAAAAATAAAACTAAATTAAAAAATAAACATAAACTTAAACCTAAACTTAGAAAATAAACTATACTAAAAAGCCTAAAGTAAAAAGAATATACCTAAAATAAATAAACTAAACTAATAAAAAATAAAAAATAAAATAAACTGAAATAAATAAAATAAACTAAACTAAACTTAATGGTTTACTTAACTAAAAAAAACCCTAAACTCTAAACCTAAACCTAAATTCTTAACCTTAAACCTAAACTCCTAAACCCTAAAAGAATGGGCATAACCTTGGTGGAAGAACATCCTGTCTAGATCTAGAGGTGTGGATATGGAGGTTGTGATCAGTAGTGGTGGTTATGGAGGTGGGAGGAGCGATGGAGGTTATAGCCGTGGTGACTATGGAGGGAGAAATCGGGGATATGATGGTAGATCCCGCTACTCGAGAGGCCAAGGTGGTTCTGATGGGAACTATAGAAATAGAAGAGTGGTCGATAATATCTACCACTTACAGAAGTGTGTCTTGATAGTAGAGACGATTCTAGTTATCTAGGATTTTTGATTTGCTCTATGCGTGCTCATTTTTTGTTTATGTTGTCGCTTGTGTCTTAAAGAACTTGGTGGTTTACTTGATGGATGAAATCAAAAAGAAGAAATGTTGAATCAGAATTTATTCTCTATTTAAAAAAAAAACCATAAACCATAAACTAAACAACCTAAACTAAAACATAAACCATAAACTTAAACCCTAAAAACTATAAAATAAATAAAATAAAAATTTTAAAATAATCAAACTAAATACTAAAACTACACTAAAATCTACAAAAAAACTAAACCTAAAACCTAAACCTAAACCCAAACTAAACCCCAACTAAACTGAACCCTAAAATCCAAACCTAAAACACTAAACCTAACCCCCAAACCTTAAACTTACCTAAAACTAAACCTAAAACTAAACTAAACAAAACCTAAATAAATAAAATACTAAACCTTAAAACTTATATCTAAACTTAAACTTAAACATAAATCTAAACCTAAAATTTAATAAAATAAAAATAAGAACTAAACTAAAATAAAATAAATAAGAACCTCAACTAAACTAAAAAAATGAAATAAACCTAAAAGTAAAAAAACCTAAAACAAAATAAATACTAAAAAAATAAAAATAAAATAAACCTAAAATAAATTAAAATAAAAACTAAATTAAAACCTAAACCTAAAAAATAAACCCAAATATAAAACATAAAAATTAATAAAAAAATGAACCTAAACCTTAAACTTAAAAAAAACCTAAACCTAAAATAAATAAAATAAAATAAACCTAAACCTAAATAAAAATCTAAACTAAAATAAATAAAACCTAAACCTAAACCAAAAATAAACTAAACCTAAACCCTAAAGTAAATAAAAACAAAATAAACCTAAACCTAAACTAAAAAATAAAACCTAATAATAAACCTAAAATAATGACCTAAAACTTAAACCTAAAGGAATAAAATATAAAGTTAAACATAAACCTAAAACAAAAATAAAACCTAAAAAAAATAAAATAAAAGTAAAACTAAATTAAAATATAAATCTAAACCTAAACCTAAACTTAAAATTAAACTAAAATAAAACCTAAACTAAAATAAATAAATATAAAAAATAAACCTAAAGAGAAATAAAAAATAAAATTAAGTAAAATAAATAAACTAAATTAACTATAAATAACCTAAATCTACCAGCTTACTTAATTTAAAAAAAAACCTAAACCCTAGACCCTAAATCCAAAACCCTAAACCTTAACCTAAAACCCTAAAACTTACCCTAAACCCTGAACCGTAAAGCTACAACCCTAAACCTACAACCCTAAACCCTAAATCCTAGACCTAAATCCTAGAAAACCTTAAACCCTAAGCCCTAAAACCCTAAACCCTAAATCTTAAATTTTCCCTAAACCATAAATTGTAAACCCTAAACCCTAAACTCTAAACTAACTTGAAACCCTAAGATAACCCTAAACCTTAAACCATAAACCCTTAAAACCCTAAATCATAAAAACCTAAACATAGAGTAAATAAACCATAAAAATAAAATAGATAGAAAAACCAAGACATAAATAGATTGAAAAAATTAAATTAAATTAAAACATAAACCTAAAATAAAAATAAAATATAAAAATAAAAATATAGTAAAATAAAATAAATAAAAACCTAAACTAAAATAAAAAAAATAAAAAACCTAAAAATAAAAAAGAAAAATAAAATAAACCTATAATAAAAACTAAATAAAATCCAAAACATAAATAATAAACCTAAAATAAATAAAAAATAAAACCCAAACACTACACTAAAAATAAAAACTAAACCTAGAATAAAGATAAAATAAAAATAAAATAAACTTAGAGCTTTCATGTGGATGTTGAATTGTTGGCGAAACCTTCTGAATGCTCGCTTGTTAAAAAATTTGATACAACTGTCTAATGATCTGGATTATTCATGTATTTTTTCACGTCATTCTTACTCCATCTTCAATTGTCAAATGCGCTCATTGAAGTGGTCACAACTATTTGACATTAAGGAGTAATCTCTTATTGTCCCTGTGTGGTTATCTCTTCCTAATATGTGCATCCATTTGTTACTCATCGTGTGCTTTTTATTGTTGGGGCTCTTTTTTGTCAGCCTTTATAACTCAATCAAGCTATCGCTGAGCAATCTTTCCCCTCCGTGGCTCGGATCCTAGTGGAAATATACATAACTAAAAACTAGCCTAAGGAAGATTAGATTGGCTCTGAAAAATATGGGTATTAGCAAAAGTTTGAATTGGAGAATCTTCTAGTTTTTTATTTTCATTATAAAATTCATGGCCACGCTCATTCAAAATGTTTTATTCTCCATCCCCATTTAAAAGTGAAATCGTCCCAAAAAAATATTGCTTAGTCATGTCGATCCCTACATATGTTCAAAAATAGCCTGATCCTAAGAATGGTTTAAAGGATGCAATTGAGGTTGATTCATTAAATATCAAAGTTATTCATGTTGAACCGCTTTTTTCTCTATTGATATGGTTTTGGTGATTTTAGAATGGGAAGGATGAATTACCTTTATCTCTTCTTTAAAGTTGAAAATTTCTAATGCAGAGAATAAAAAATTTTCAAAATTATTGGATGATGATTTTGTTTCCTTTGATTCTATCCCTGCATCTATGCTAGCTTTGATCGATGAAAATGAAGTTTTCAGTGAGGATTTAAATGATGTCGACATGTTGAAAATATTTCTGATCCAGATTTAACTATTTGTGCTTTAAATGGTTATAAATCATCACTGTCTCTCATTTCAAATCTTGATATTCATGTTAATCCTACTTTTCAACTTAATCTAGATTTGGAAGAGGGTGAATTTCCCCCTAAACACTTGGAGAAGTCCTCTAAATTAGTGGTTAATGTTATTAAATCTTACTGATGATGATTCTAGAGGAAAAGAAAATGGTTTTCAAACTTATCATGCTAAAAGAATAAAATTGTTAAAAATTACCCTCCCAAATTATCCAAAATACTACACGCCACGCCTCCCACTCCTCTCTTAATTAAACCTTGCTCACCCCTACCCCTTTTCTTTTATTATGATTAATTTTCTTGTTTGGGATGTTAGGGATTGGTACCCTCTCTATTCACAATCGCATTAGAAATCTTTGTCATATTTATAATATTTCTTTACTAATTATTTTGGAACCTCTTATTCATGCTAATAAAATTAACCATGTTGCTAGAATGATCAGCTTCATTAAATTTTATAGTAATGTTAGTTATATGATCTGGTGTTTTTGGAATAATTTTGTTGATGTTTCTATTATTGATGATTTTCAACAAGTTGTTAATCCACAAATTTTTTATGGTGACTATTGTGTTTTGGGCTCTTATGTATAAGCATCCTATTATTGATCTAGTAGAAATCTCCTTTGGGACAATTTGAGGAATTTTACTACCTAGATAAAAACAAACCTTGGTTTGTGGGTGATTTCAATACTAGTCTTTTTTTCTAAATGGAGTGGTGGTTGCTCCCAATAGTCATTCTATGGAAGAATTTTTCGATATGATCCTTGATTGCAATTTGGTTGATATTGGCTTTAAGAGTTCTAATTATTTTGAAAACTCTAGACTTTGGCAAAGGTTGGACAAGATTCTTTTAATACTCATTAGATTACTGGCCAATTACTTCTATTGATCATTTAAGAAGAATCGTTTGATCATGCTCCTCTTCTAGTTTCTATTAAATATAATTCTGATAGACTTAATAACTCCTCTCCTTTTAGAATCTAGAACATGTGGATTTAGCAGATTGATTTCATTGATGTTGTCACTAAAAATTGGAAGGACCCTTTACATCCTGATAATTCATTTTGGCGGATGAATAGACTTTGGTTTAAACTTAAAATACATAAACAAAATTTTGGTTGGTGGAACAAGCATTATTTAAAAACCTTTTTGCTAATATTAAAGACATGGGCATGTTGGTTTGTGATCTTGAAATCTCTATTATGTCTGATCCTCCTAAGCTTATAGACTGAGGCTAAAGATAAACTTATCAATTTCTAAAATATGGAACAGACTTTATTAAAAAAAGTTAGTAGTAAACATATTGGGAATGGTGACAGAATACTAGGTATTTCCATGCTTTGTTTAAAAAAAGAGAGCCTTGAATAATATTCTAAAACTAAAATAAAAATGGTGTTTGAATGATATTAAAGATGATTGATTACTTTAAAATATGCTTAATAAGAATTGCTGAAGCAATTTCAAAATTGTACTTGATTCCTTATATTATTAATAATGATGATAATGATTTGTTTACCATGCCTAATGAAGATGAAAATTTTAATTTCTAAATAGCATGAATTTTGATTCGTTCTAGTCCGATGGGTTTTACTACTCAATTTTTTCAAAACTTCTAGTTTATCATTAAAAATGATTTGATTGAGGTATGATTTTTTTTAAATGCTAATCCTTTTAGATATTTTTTTAGTACTATTATTCTCATACCTAAAAGGATAACCCAAACTTTTGGAGTGATTTTAGACCTACTAGTCTTTGCACCTTTTCAATAAATGATTTCCAAAATCCTTACAATTAGACTTAGTCCTTTAAATAGAATAATCTCTCTCTAAACTAGTTTTGTTTGGTAGATCTATTTCTAACAATATTTTACTTGCCCAAGAATTAATTCATGATCTTGATGCCAAGACTAGAGGGGAAACATTCTTTTCAAATTTGATATTACCAAAGACTTTAATAACATCTCTTGGGTTTCCTTTTCATATTCTAAATTTATTTGGGATTTCTAGAAACTTAACTCTTTTTATTGAAAATTGTATTAATAATGCCTAGTTTTCAATTTTTCTTAAAGGAGAAGCCTTGGGTTTCTTTCCCTCTTCCCATGGCTTAAGACAAGGGATCCCTTATCTCCTTTTATTTATTATTGTTGAGTACTTATCTAGGAGCATCAATGATTTATTCTTAAAAAATCCTAGTATGTATTATAGAACTGTGGTCCCTATTTCCCATCTAAGTTTTGCCATTGATTTCATTATTTTCTGCAATGCTCATCACATCAAGCATCTTAAAAATTTTTTAAATAAATTTGGTAGAGAAAGAGGCCTTTCGTTCAATGATATGAAAAGCTATTTTATCACATCCTCTTGTATCACCAATAATAAAATCAATCAAATCCTTCATTCACAAATTTTAAACATTAACACTTACCTTTTAAGTACTTTGGTGCTCTACTCTTTAAAGGCCTGTTCCCACCTTTTGATGAGTGAATTCAAAAATTACAAATAAAATATTTGTTTGGGAATTCCATTTACTATCCTTTGGTAGGCTCACTATCCTTAAAAGAACTTTAAATCTATGCCTCTTTATTAGATTCAAACTATTATTCACACTAATGCTACTCTATTAGAATTGATCGCTTTGCTTAAAAAAAATTTTGGCGCTCTAATAATTCTATCAAAAGAATGCATTGGACATCTTGCATAAATGTTGTGGACCTTTGGGTGATGGTGCTCTTGGTTACAAACCAATTAGTGAAGCTATCATTGCCTTCTCTTATAAACTCTGGTGGAATTTTAGAAAGAATGATAACCTTTGGTCTAATTTTATGATGAAATAATATTGTCAAGGAAAACACCCTCTTAACTATGCTTATAAAGTTGGTGACTCTCGGTTTGGAAAAGGCTTTGTTACATTAAATGGGTCGGATCATTAATATCTTGGGGTATCCATAGGTTCTTCTTCTTTGCAAGACAATTTGATTGGCAATGGTCATTAACACCCAATTATATATCAACTATACTACTACTATCAAAGTTAATTATTTTTGGCTCAACAACAATTAAAATAAACTTGAGAATTATATCCGTATTTCTAGTTTTGACAATTTTAGAAATATTCCCATTGTTTCTAGCAAACGATCAAATTCTTTAAACTTTCTCATAATGGTGATTTTGTTCTTAAAGAGGTTAAGAACTTTATTACATAAACAACACCCTTGTAATGTTTTTATTAAAATTTGGAACAATATCATTCCCATTCCTTATTTAATTTTAGCTTCGAGGATTTTGAATAACTATATTCCTTTGGACTCTTCGCTCTAGACTAAAGGGTTTTATTTACCTTCAAAGTGATATTGTTGCTTTCATATTGAAAATGTAAATCATGACATTGTAAATGGTGATATCAAAATTATGGTTTTGGTATGATGATTTATTTAATTCCAACTATTTTCATGGTTCCTTTTCTTTATATCAACTTCCCTATATCAAAAAACACGTAAAAGGTCATATAAAAGTTTTAATTGCTATTACCCTTCGTTCATCCGATGGATAGAAATGATGCTAAATATCATGGTATTCTATGAAACATAAAAAAGATCGGCTAACTAAAGAAAAATTCATGCTCTTTTTTAATGCCAATCTTATTAGTAACATTCATTTTAGAGGTTACAAATTTGTGGCTAAAAAATTGTGTATCATTCTAATCTTGACTCAAAGGTGATAGAATTATCCATTGGATCAAACCTAATGATAATGTGATTAAATTTAATAGATGGTTCTGTTGCTTCCAATAAATATGGCTATGGTGGTATCCTTAGGGATTATAAAGGTAACATCTGATTTTGCCTACCCTCTCAAAGCCTATTCTTCTCTTTTTGCTTATGGTGTTAATAAAGCAATTGAAATTTATTTAAATTGATGTTTCCACAACATCTAGAATGAAGTTGATGCTCTCTTATTTCTTAATTTCCTTAATTCTAATAGAAATAGGGATGTTGAATTATTTTATCTTCTCGATCATACAAAAATCCTATTTTCTCAAGTTTATTTTAAAATTACCCACATCCTATGTCAAGGTAATGCTTGTGATGATTATTTAGCTAATTTTGGTGCCAACTTGATTGAGTTAACTTTATTTAACAACCAAACTTTGCCTAAATTATTAAGAGCTTTAGTTAATCTGGATAATACTGGATTGCCTTATCTCACATTATAAATTCTTAGATTAGTTTTATCATTATTTTTTGATTATTTTTTTTCTTGGCCTTGTTAAACCCTATTTGGGTTGTGGTGAACTTTTAATTTTACCTCTTTGGGGTTTTGTTTTTCAACTCTTATTTTTATTCTAGCCTAGTTGTTGTTCCCTCGATGATTTTGTTAGTAGGTGTTTTAGTTTTTCAGCTTGGTTGCTAACTGCCTGGATTTTACCAACTTTATCCCTTCCTATTTCCTTCTTTCCTTTGGCTTTGGTAGCTATAGGAATTTCTTTCAGATGATTTTTGCCTATTTTTTGGCCTACCTACAAACCTACTATATCTACTATTGTAATGGTTGAATATGTGGCTTTGTTGGCTAACTAGGTTGGCTCATAATTTTTGTTGGTTGGGCTGGCAGGATAGTTGTTCTAGGTGATTTATCTCTAGCTTGATTTTAGCATGGTGGAGGTGGCTGACAAACTGTTATTTGCTCTATTTTTTTGAGTAGGGGTTGGTGGTTGGTTTGACTACTTCTATTTGGATTCTTTTGGTTATGTGTTTATCCTCCACTGTGGGTTTGGGTTTGGCTATTATTCAAATGGTAGTTTGATGACGCTATATGGCTATTATTGGGCCTTGCTACTGGTTAGGTACCTTTCTTGTAGCTATTTTTATTTGTTGGCTTGTTATTTGTCTAAATGGGCTCTATATCTTTTTGTAGCTAGCTAGTTTTTCTACCTTAATGGATTGGTTTTTTCTTTGCCTAGATTTTGTTTGGAGGCTATTGTCTTTCTCTACCCATTCTCATGCTATTTTGGATGTTTCTGGCTTGATGACTGTTGTTGGTTTTAATGCTGATGTATTTTGTTTTGATGACTTGGATCTTCTCACGTTGAGGTGGTTGGCTAGGAGGATTTGTTGGATGGCTTATTGGACTGGTTGGAGGAGTCCTACTTTGGCTATTTTTTCCTGCTCCTTTGGTGATCCTGAACTGTTGTCTTCTATGATGGTTTTCTTCTAGTTTCCCTACTTGGTCTCACTCTCGGTAACACCCTTTTCCTACTTGAATGGAAGCCTTGCTCCCACCCTTCTGTTAGGCTGGATTTTCTATTTGGTGGATGAAGAAAAGCACTTATGGTTTTCCTTTTGCTCTGGTTGTCTCTTTTAGTGTTGCCACCCATGTCATGATGCTTGTTCCTCTTGAATTGGTTATTCTTTTTTGGTGGAGGTTCTGGTGGTGCTCAAACTATTTTGCTACCATCCTTGTGGGTTGCTTGCCTAGTTGTCTTATAATGCTTTATTATTCTGGTGCCCTGGTGTTTGGCTATTATATTTGCTATTTTGAGGATTTTGTAGGCTTGGTGGAGGATCGTCTTTGGATAATGTGTAAAATGAGGTATTCTAGCAATGATGGCCTTCATGTTTCCCAATCTTTCTTCTTTTGGTTGGTAACGCTGTATGTAATAGTAACCCTTCTCCTAAAGTTTGGATGCTTACATATAATGTTGCTCATTGAGATGATTGTAATAACTGAGCTTTTCTTTACTTTACTTTTTTTTATATGCTCTTACTTTATCCTTGATTAATTGTAGTCATTCCAAATGTATGTTGCGATTTCTTTTACAAGCTAGAAGACTCTTTAGGTGGATCTTGTTGTCATAAACTGATGAAGTTGTCGCTTACATGGATTTTCATTTGTTGTTTATTTAGATATTTTTCTTTTTTCTTCTTTACTTAATTATTGTAGTTGTTAGGTTTATCTCTTTAGGACATATTTAGCTCTTTGAGCATTAGCAATTTACCCCTTATGGCAATAAATTCCTATAATTAAACCCTAAACTTTAAACTTTAAACCTTTAAACCTAAAATTTAAATAATTAAAATAATTTAAAACTAATTAAACTAAAACTAAACCCTAAAATAAAAACTTAAATAAAAATAAACCTAAAATAAAAAAATAAAATAAAACTAAATAAAAATTGAAATAAAACTAAAAAAAAATAAAAAAAATAAAAATAAATAAATAAAACTTAAACCCTTAACTTAATAAAAAATCCTAAACCTAAAATAAAAAAAAAATAAAATAAACCTAAACCTAAACTAAAATAAATAAAATCTAAACTTAAACCTAAAATAAACTAAACCTAAATAAACTAAATAAAATAAAATAAACTAAAAAATAAACATAAAATACTAAACTTGATCCTTAAACTAATTAAAATAAAATAAACTAAAAATAAACCTAAACTTAATCTAAAATAAAACCTAGAAATAAACCTAAACTAAAACCTAAAACCTAAACCTAAAAAAAAATAAAATAAAACCTAAATTTAAACCTTAAAATAAAAAAAAATAAAACCTAAACCTAGAAAATAAAATTTAAAAAAAAAACATAAACCTAAACCTAAAAATTGAAATAAAATAAAGAACCTAAACTAAAAGAAATAAACCTTGTATAAATAAACTAAGTAAAATAAAAAATAAACCTAAATAAAAAAAAAATAAAAAACTAAAATAAATAAAATTAAACTAAATATCTAAACTATTAAAAAAAAATAAATCCTAAACCATCCCTAAATACTAAATCCTAAAGCCTAAAGCCTAAACCCTAAACCCACAACTCTAAATCCTAAACCCTAAACCCTAAAACCCTAAACCCTAATGCCTAAACACTAAACCTTAAACCCTAAAATAAACCTAAAACCTAAAATAAACCTAAAATTTCTAAACTAACTAGAAACCTAAATCCTAAACTAAACTATAAACCCTAAAAGACTAAACTAAACTAAACCTAAATAAACCTAAACCCTAAACCTAATAAACCTAATCTAAATCTAAACCTAAACCTAAATCTAAACCTAAACCCTAAAATTAAAACCCTAAACATCTAAACCTAAACTATTTTAAACCCTAAACCTAAAACTAACCTAAACTATAAACACTAAACCTAACCCTAAATCTCAACCTAAACTAAACCTAAAATAAAACCTAAAACTTAAACACAATAAACCTAAACCCCTAAACCTAAACCTAAATCTAAACCTCCTAACCTAAACCCTAAACACTAAATCTTAAATCAAAATAAACTAACTAAACCCTAAACCCAAACTAAACTAACCTAAACCCTAAAACCTAAACTTAAATTATAAACCCTAAACCCAAAACCCAAAACCCAAACCCTAAACCCTAAAACCCTAAACCCTAAAGTCTAAACACTAAATTCCTAAACTACTAAAACCCTAAACCCTAAAACATGAAACCCTAAACCCTAAAAACCTAAGAACCTAAACCAAAACTAAATAAAACCTAAAAATAAAAAATAAATAAATAAAATCTAAAATTAAATAAAATAATAAGATAAAATAAAATAAAAACTTAAACTAAAACTTAAACCTAAACCAAAATAGAAAATAAAAAAAATAATAAAAAAATAATAAAAAAAAAATAAAGAAAAACCTAAACTAAATTAAAAAAATAATAAACTTAAGAATAATAAACCTTCACAAAATAAAACTAAAAAAAAAAAAATAAAATAAACCTAAAATAAAATAAAATAAAAACTAAATAAAAACCTAAACCTAAAATATGAACCTAAAAAGAAAACCTAAAAATAAATAAAAAATAAAATCAAAACCCTAAACTAAAAAAATCTAAAGCTAAACTAAATAAAATAATATAAAATAAAATAAATAAACCTAGAAATAAAATAAACTAAAATAAATAAAACCCAAACCTAAACCTTAATTAAACTAAACCTAAACCTAAACTTAAACCATAAATAAAATAAAATAAACTAAAAATAAACCTAAACTTAAACTAAAAAAATAAAATCTAAAATAAACTTAAAATAAAAAACCTAAAACCTAAACCAAAAAAAAAAAAGAAATAAAACAATCCTAAACCTAAATATAACAATATAAACTTAACCTAAAAAAATAAAATAAAATAAAACTCAACTAAAAATAAATAAACTTAAACCTAAACCTAAAAAATTAACTAAAATAAAAAACATAAACTAATATAAATAAACTAAACTAAATAAAAAATAAAAAAATAAACCTAAATAAAAAATAAAAATAAAATAAACTAAAATAAATAAAAACTAAACATACAATTTAAACCTAAACCAAATCCTAAATAATAAACCCTAAACCCTAAACCCTAAACTTACTAAATTCTAAACCCTAAGCATACAACTTAAACCCTAAAATCTTAAACCTAAAACCCTAAACCATAAACCCTAAACCATAAACCTAAACCCTAAACCCTAAACCTAAACTGCTAACCCTAAACCCTAAACTAAACCTCAAAACCTAAACCTAAAACCCTAAACCTAAAGCTAAACACTAAACTTAAACCTAAACCCTAAACCCTAAACCATAACCCTAAATCCTAAAACACTATACCCCAAACCCTAAACCCTAAAAAACCTAAACCTAAACTAAATAAAACCTAAAATAAAATAAATAAATAAACTAAAACTTAAATAAACTAAAACCTAAACTAAACATAAACCTAAACTAAAAATAAAATAAAGTAAATTAATAAAATAAACTTAAATATAATAAATAAACCTAAACTAAACTAAAAAATAAAAATAAAATAAACCTAAGAATGAAAACTTAAATTAAATTAAAATTAAACATAAAATAAAAAAATAAAATAAACCTATAATAAACCTAAAACAAAGTAAAATAAAAAATAAATAAAAACTTAAACACTAAACCTAAACCAACTGATTAACTTAATTTAATTAAAAAATACTAAACCCTAAAACCCTAAACCCTAAACCCTAAACCTAAACCCTAAAACCTAAACTAAATGCTAAACTAACCTAAACCCAAAAAACCCTAAAGACTAGACCCTAAACCCTAAACCTTAATCCCTAAACTAACCCTAAACACTAAGCTAACCTAAACCCTAAACCCTAAACCCTAAACCTTAAAACTCCTAAACCCTAAAGCCTAAACACTAAACCTAAACCCTAAACCACCATAACCCTAAACCCATAAAACTAAACCCTAATACTAAATCATAAACCCTAAGCCCTAAACCTTGAAAACCTAAAACCTAAACCTAAACAATAAAACCTAAAGTAAAATAAAAATAAACCTAGTAAAGAAAATAAAAAAAATAAAATAAAATGAAAAAAACTAAAAATAAAATAAAATAAAAATAAAAAATAAAATAAAATAAAAAAAAAGAAAAACCTAAACTAAACTAAACAAAATAAAACTATGAATAAAACTTAATAAATAAAAAACTAAACTAAAATAAAAATAAAATAAACCTAAAATAAAATAAAATAAAATAAACACTAAATAAAACCTAAACCTAAAAATTAGCCTAAAATGAATAAAAGTAAAGCCTAAACCTAAAATAAAAAAAAAAACCTTAAACCTAACATAAAATAAATAAAATAAATGAAATAAAATAAACCTAAACCTAAACTAAACAAAATAAATTAAATCTAAACCTAAACTTAAAATAAGCCAAACTCTAAACCTAATAAACCTAAACCTAAACTTGAACCCTAAGAATAAACCTTGATGACAAGAATATCACCATCAACCGTGATTCTAGATCTATGGAGATAAAAAAAAACTAGTGGTGGTGGGGATCCGAGGTGCTCATGGATATAGAGGTTGGTAAGAGTAAATGGTTAAACTGAGGAGCAAAATTGAGGGAGAAATAATATGATGATGGATCCTACTTGAGATGCCTGGTTCAAAACCGGAGAAATAAACCATCGATTTGATCATGCTTAATGTGTCTTAATAGATGGTTCTACTAATAGGGTTTTATTTGCTATGCTTTTTTTATCTATATCATCAATGTCAAAAAACTTGGGGTGATACTTGATTGATGAAATCAACATGAAGAAATGTTGAATAATTTGTTCTCACTAAAGAAAAGAAACCTTAAACCTAAACCTAATTTTTTTAAAACCCAAACCAGAAAACCCTAAACCCAAAACCAAACCCTACACCCTAAACCCAAATCACTAAACCATAAAACTAACTCTAAATACAAACCTTAAACCCTAAATCCTAAACCCTAAAACCATACACCAAAACCCAAAACCTTAATTCTAAACCTAAACCCTAAAATAAACTAAAGCATAAACCATAAACCACACTCTAAACCCAAACCCTAAAATAAACCCTAAACCTTTAAACCCTAAACCCTAAAACTTAAACCCTAAAAGTACAACCTAAACCATAAACCTAAACCTAAACCCTAAATCCTAAACCTAAACCCCTAAAGCTAAAATTAAACCTAAACTAAATAAAACCTAAAAATAAGTAAAAAAACATAAATCAAAATAAAATAAAACAAAATGAAATGAAAACATAAACTAAAAAAACATAAACCTAAACTTAAACTAAACCTAACCTAAAAAAGAAAATAAAATATAAAAATAAAACTAAATTAAAATAAAATAAATAAAAAAATGACAATAAAATAAAAAAATAAAACTAAACCTAAAATAAAAATAAAATAAACCTAAAATAATATGAAATAAAAAATAAATAAAAACCTAAACCTAAATAATAACCTAAAATAAAACTTAAAAAATAAATAAAAAAAATAAACCTAAACTCTAAACTAAAAAAAACCTAAACCTAAAATAAAATAAAATAAACCTAACAAAACTAAAAAATAAACTAAGCTAAAATAAATAAAACCTAAACTCAAACCTAAAATAAACTACACCTAAACCTAATCCTAAACCTAAACCCTAAACCCTAAACCCTAAACCCTAAACCCTAAACTACACCCTAAACCTTAAACCCTAAACCCTAAACCCTAAACCTTAAACCCTAAACACTAAACCCTAAATTAACCATAAACCCTAAACCCTAAATCTAACCCTAAATACTAAACCATAAACCTTCAACCCTAAACCCTAAACTAACCCTAAACCATAACCAAAATACTAAACCTAAACCTAACTCACCTAAATACTAGATTTTAAACCTTAAATAAAACCCTAAACCCTAAACTTAAACCTAAACCCTAAACCTAAAATTAAACCTAAACTAAATAAAACCTAAACCCTAAAACCTAAACCCAAAAACCCTAAACCTTAAATACTAAATGATAAACCCTAAACCTTAATCCTTAAACTAACCCTAAACATTAAGCTAACCCTAAACCCTAAACTTTAAATGCAATACCTTAAAACCCCTAAACCCTAAAGCCTAAACACTAAACCTTAAACCCTAAACCCTAAACCATAACCCTAAACCCTAAAGCCTAAGACCCTAAACCCTAAAACTCTAAATCATAAACCCTATACCCTAAACCTTAAAAAAACCTAAACTAAATAAAACATCAAAATAAAATAAATAAATAAACCTAAACCTAAAAAAAAAATAAAAAATAAAATGAAAATTAAAACCTAAAATAAAATAAAATAAAAAAATAAAAAATCCTATATCTTCTGTTAGATAGTTTAACCTTTATGGACTAAATTGGGTTTGAGGGTATTGTCTTATCTACCCCTTCAGTTATTTTGATGTTTAGGATGATTGCTATTGGTTTTAATGTGATGTATTTTAATGACTTGGATCTTCTCACATTGAGGTGGTGGGAGGATTTGTTGGATGGCTGGATGGAGGAGTCCTACTTTGGCTCTGCTCTTTGGTGATAATGTTGTCTTTCTATGATTATTTTCTTAGTTTCCACTTGGTCTCACCTCTCTTAACTGTAATAGAACACCCTTTTCCTATTTGAATGGAAGCCTTGCTCCCACCCCTCTAGCTTAATTTTCTATTCGATGGATGAAGGATTTGAGCACTAAGGTTTTCCTTTTGCCTTTGTGTTGTATCTTTTTAGTGTTGTCACCCATGTCATGATGCTTGTTCCTCTTGAATTGGTTATTAGTTTGGAGGCTTGGTGCTCATACTATCTACCTTCCTTCGCCTATTGTCTTATTGCTATTCGGTGGCTATGCTTGGTGTTATATTTGCTATTTTGAGGAATTTGTACTTGGTGGAGGACCATCTTTGGATAATGTGTAAAATGAGGTACCCAATGATGGCCTTAATGTTTACTCTTTCTTCTAAAACACTATTTGTAATAGTAACCCTCCTAAAGTTTGGATTCTTACATAAATGTTCATTGAGATGATTGAAACTAAGCCTGAGCTTTTACTTTACTCCTTTTATGCTCTTACTCTAATTCTGATTAATTGTACTCATTCTTCCAAAAGTATGTTGCATACTTTACAAGGTAGAAGACTCTTTCGTGGATCTTACATCAAAAGAATGAAGTCCGCTACATGGATTTTCATTTGTTGTTTATTTGGATATTTTCTTTTGCTACTTAATTATTAGTAGTTAGGAGGTTTATCTCTTTAACATATTTTAGCTCTTTGAGCAAGCATAGAATTTACTTGTTAAGGACTTTGTACCTTTCTAAAATAAAATATCCCTAATTTCCTTTAAAATAAACCAACCTTAAACCCTTAACCCTAATCCCCAAACCCTAAAAAACTAAAACCTAAACCTAAACTAAATAAACCTAAAATAAAATAAATAAATAAACCTAAATCTAAATTAAATAAAATAAAATAAATTAAAATAAAAACCTAAACTAAAACATAAACTAAACTTGAACCTAAACTTAACCTAAACCTAAAATAAATAAAATAAAAAATAAAAAATAAAAAAAAACTAAAATAAAATAAATAAAAAAACCTAAACTAAATAAAATAAAATAAACCTAAAAAATAAAAATCCTAAATAAAATAAAACTAAAAATAAAATAAACCTAAAATAAAATAAAATAAACCTAAATAAAAATCTAACCTAAAAAAAATAAAAAAAATAAAAAAAGAAATAAAACTTAAACCCTAAACTTAAAAAAAAAACCCTAAACCTAAAATAAAAAAATAAATAAACCTAAACTAAACTAAAATAAAAAAAAATCCTAAACCAAACCTAAAATAAACTAAACTAAATCCTAAACTAAATAAAATAAAATAAACTAAAATAAACATAAAATAAATTAAACTAATCAAAAGTAAAAAATAAAATAAACTAAAAATAAACCTAAACTAATCTAAAAAAATAAAACCTAAAAAATTAACCTAAAATAAAACCTAAAAGCTAAACTTAAAAAAAATAAAATAAAAACCTAAATCTAAACCTAAAAATAAAATAATAAAACCTAAACCTAAAAAATAAAATTAAAAAAAAAAAACATAAACATAAACCTAAACCTAAAAAATGAAATAAAATAAAAAAAAAATCTAAACTTAAATAAATAAACCTAAAATAAATAAACTAAACTAAGTAAAAAATAAAATAAACCTAAATAAAAAAATAAAAAACTAAAATAAATAAAAATTAAACTACTTACATCTAAACCAACCGACACTTAATCTAAAAAATAATCCTAAACCCAAATCCCTAAATACTAAATCAGAAAGTCTCCTAAACCCTAAACCTAAACCTAAATTCTAAACCCTAAACCATAAACCCTAAAACCCTAAACCCTAATGCCTAAAACTAAACCCTAAACCCTAAACCCTAAACCCTAACCTCAATCCTAAAATAAAACCCTGCATGTCAAAATTTTCTCAACCTTCGCTAGTGGCGCCTGCATTTCTGTTCCTTTACATTTTCCTTGCGGGACAATTTTGATCCTCGATCATAATCATATTTTTGGTCTCTATTTACGCTTATGAGTGTCCTTGCACTTTCAATGGTGGAGGCGCCGCTTTCCGTGCAACCGAAGCTCTTGAACTTGGAGGCATCGCTTCGATTTACAAGGTATTATGGATCCAACTCCATCCATTACTATGCTCATGTTAAGTCCTTCAAGGACACATTATCTAAGAATAGTTCTCTAATGCTTCTCAATTTGATTTCAAATCTTTTCATGGAATGCTCGCTATAATGTGCTCAAATCTTGACGTGGAAAATTGGTGAAGCCTTTTGAATTCTCTTTAGTTGGTAAATATTCCTTACATCACCGACTCTTGATAACATCCGATCCTTTTTCATAGCCTAAAGCTCGCATTTTCACTATTGATTGATTGATCTAGGCATACCTTATTCAGCTATCTAATGACATAGCTCTACTTTGTGTATAATTGTCAAATGAGACTTTGAAATGGTCTCTTTTGATGTCAAAGAGGAATCCCCAATTGTTCCTTTATGGCTAGCTTTTCCAAACATGAGAATACATTATGCTACCCATCAAGTTCTCTTTGTGGTTGGGGCTCTCTTTGGTAGGCCCTTCAAATCAATCAGCCACCGCGAGATCATGGCCATCGCTTTCGTATTTAGTTGAGATTGATATTATGTAAAATTATCCTAAAGAAGTATGGATCACCTCGAGAAATTTGGTTAATCAAAAGTGGAATTTAACATTGCAAGATTCATGGTCACTTTTGTGTTGCATCCTCATCTTAAAAGATTAAGTCAAATCTTAATCCCACTCTAGCAAATGAAAAAACCAATAATTGGCTTATGTGCCTAAAGTCACTCAAAAGGGATTACTATCTACTTGTTTTTCTATTGAGAGCATTCGAGAATAATAAGGCTCATGAGGTTCATGAGGAGGCCAATGATAAGTTACATTGCTTCTAATTGTAATAATTTGGTTCCTCTAGATAATAACTTGATTCATTCCCCTTATGCCTTTAGCTAGTGAATCGACTCATATGAACACTAGTGATTGAATGGGAACTTTAGGTCGATCAAAATCAAAACTAATTAGACATTTGTTGAAAGAACAAAATCTATAAAATGTGATCCTTTGGATGAACAAAATCTAATAAATATTTTGAAATTGAACATGAAAATTGTGCTATTAATGGTTTCACAACCTCTCCCTACCCTTCAGAGTGATACACATGCTAATAACCCTTTCTCAACCTAATAGTGAAGGAGGGGAAATTATAATTAGGAATGTTTTGACAAATACTGGTCGTACTCTAAATTTTACAAATCACTCTCTCTCGGATGGAGATACTTTGGACATAGATATTCCTTTTCAAACTATTACTAAGAAAATCCTTTAAAGCTAGAATGTTCACTAATAGCTCCACTAGAACCACTAGATCTTCTCTAACTTCCCATAAATGATTACATCATGTGTCTTTCTTCTTCTTGTTTTTTTTTATCCTTCATTATCTTTCCTTTTTTTCTTATTTTATTATGATTAATTTTCTTATTTGGAATGTTAGGTATTAAGACTCTCATTGTCCAGAACCGTATTAGAAGCCTTCATGCACTCATAACATAGCCTTACTTGTTGTTATTGAACCATTCATACACTCTCTAAGATCACCCATGCTAGAATGCTTGGCTTTCAAAACTTCTTTATAATATTAGCAAATAAAATTTGGTGTTTTTGGAATAATTTAGTCAACATCTCTATCCTTGATGACCTTCATCAATTGGTTAATGTTCAAATCTCATTGGGTGAATTTTCCTCTTGGTTAATTTATTTATGCATCTTGTAATAGACTAGTAGAGCATCCTTTGGGATAACTTAAGAACCTTTGCCTCCTCTATCAACAATCTTGGTTGGTTGGTGATTTCAACACTATTCTCACTTTCTCAAAGAAGGGGAGGTTGCTCTCCCAACATTCATTCCATGGAAGATTTTCTAATATGATTCTTGATTGTAACTGATTGATATTGGCTTTTTGGGTTCTAACTGGCATAATTCTAGACTCTTTGGCGGCTTGATAGGACCCTCTTTAATTCCCTTTGGATCAATCAATGGCCTCTTACTTGAACATTTAAGCGAACTTTATCTCGACCATGCACCACTTTTGATTTCTCAAAATCCTTCACTAGATATCCTCCCTACTCTTTAGATTCCAAAATATGTGGATCCAACATAGTGATTTCATTAATGTTGTTTCCATTAATTGGATCCCCTATTCATCTAATAATTCATTAAAGGCATGATTCGCTTTGGCTTAAGCTAAAAGACTTAAATAAAAACCTAAATTGGTGGAACAAGCATCATTTTAAAAATCTTTTGCCAATCTAAAAAAAATATGGAACAATTGTTTGCTTGAAGATACTATTTTGACTGACTCTAAGCTTGATGAATGTAGCTAAAGATAACTTGATTAATTATCGAATATGGAGGAAACCATCGGCAAAAGGTGCTAGCAAACATATTGCGATGGTGATAGAAACATACAAGTATTCCATGCTCTTTGTTTAAAAAAAAGAAAGCCTTAAACTCTAAAAAAAAAAAAAATTAAAATGATAACAATACCGATTACTAATAATAATGATATTAAAGATTCTATCATACATCATTTTCAAAATTTATTAAACAACAACCTCCTTAGAAGCCCTCTCCAACACACCGATCCCTCTATGATCTACTAATGAAAACCACTTGCTCACTTTGCATCCTATGAATGATATTGTAGATTCATGAATATGATCATTCCCCCGGCTTACAAGACTCAATTCTTTCAACATTGTGGCCTATTATTAAGTTACCTTGTTGATGTTGTTGATTTTTTTGAGGGCAACCCTTTACCTAGATATTTTCTAGCACTTCCATTGTCCTTATTCCCAAAAATTAATAATCCTCAATCTTGTGATTTCGCACCTATCGCCTTTGCACCTTCTTTCATAAACTCATTGCTAAATTAATTGCTAATAAAATTAGTCCGCTCTAAAATTATTTCCCCAACCAAACTGGCTTCATTAAAGGTAGAGCTATATCTGATAACATACTTCTAGACAAGAGTCGATTCATGACATTGATTCTCCTATCGAGGTGGTAACATCCTTTTAAACTGACATCACTAAAGCTTTGACAACCTCTTGGGATTTCCTCTTCAAATTCTTCATTTGTTGGGTTTTCATTATTTTATCCTCTCATCAAAATTGTATTACAAATGTTTGGTTTTCTCTATCATGAATGGTGAATCCTTGGTTTTTCCCTTCAAGCATGGTTTGAGAGACAAGGATCCCCTATCCCCTCTTTTATTATTGCGTTGAATATCTATCTAGAGTCTAAATGATCTTTTTACAATAATCCTAGGATGTTTTATAAAACTCAAGGTGGTCTTCCTATCTCTCATCTTAGTTTTGCTGATGATTTTATAATCTTTTGCAATGCCTCAATTCCTCGCATTAAAACTATTAAGAATCTTTTAAATAAATTTGGCAATGAAAGTCTTTTCTCAATGAAGGAAAAGTTATTTCATCCTTCTAAAATTATAGCAATAGACCAACCAAATCTTGAGAATTACTAATTTTCAACAACAACAACTTCCTATTAAATATCTTGGTGCTCCACTTTTTAAAAAAAGATCTCACCTTTTGATGAGCTAATCCAAAAATCTCTAATAAATTTTTTTGGGAATTTCATTTACTTGGTAGGCTCACTTTGATTAAGAGCACCTTAACTCCATGCCTTTGTATCTCATTCAAACCATTGTGTCAACTCTACCATTAATAATTGAGCTCATTAACAAATTTTTCTGGGATCTAACAATTCCTCTAAAAAAATGCACTGGACCTCTTGGTATAAAACTTGTGGCACTTTTGCTGAAGGTGGTCTTGGATGTAAACCAATCAAGGAAACTATCACTACTTTTTCTTATAAACTTTGGTGGAATTTTAGGAAAACAATAGTCTATGGGCTAATTTCATGATGCTAAATACGAGGGTAAGCACCTCTCATTTCCCCTATAAAGTGAGATTCTCTGATTTGGAAAAGACTTTGTTCATCAAATGGGATGCAATCTTAATTTGGGGATTAACTCGATCCTCTTTCTTTTGGCAAGATAACTGACTGAGGTGGGTCCATTGACAAATTACTTTCTACCCATTCCACTGCTATTAAAGTGAACTCTTTTGGAAAATAATATGTGGAACAATAGTAAGTTTTGATTATATTCCTCCCTCTCTTTTAAATAAGCTTACTACTATTCCTATCATTCCTACCAATCAAGATCGATCCTTTAAGCTTTCACATAATGGTGATTTCAACTTTAAAATGTTTGATTCACATTAAAGAAACTCATGATTTTCCTATGTGTTTTCTAAACTTTGGAATAACAATATCCCTACTTCTTATTCTATTCTTACTTGGCATATTTTGAAAAACTTCATCCTTATTGACTCCTTGTTGTGGGGTAAAGGTTTTCAATTACCTTCAAAATGCCAATGTTGTTTTCACATTGAGAATGTGAATCATGTTTTGTTAACGGGGCCATTGCTTCTAAACTTTGATTTGGTATGATGACCTCTTTAACATTATCATTTTCAATGGCTCCTTAAATTTATACCAACTCTTGAAGTTTATTTTGACAACACTATTAAAGGCCACATTAAAGTCATAATTGCTATCACTCTTATTTGGTTCATGGATGGATGGAAAATGATGCAAACAATCGTGGGATCCCTATGAACCACATGAGGATAATTGCTAGAACTAAAACAAAAATCATGACTTGTTTAATGCCAATTAATTAAATACAAACAATTCAAAGGTGCAAATTTGTAACCAATAAACTGGTTTTAACTTATCGGATCAACCCATCTCAGAAGATGACAAGATTGTTTATTAAAACCTCATGCCAACACTATTAAAGTTAACACGATGGCTTTGTCTCATAAAGGTTCAGTGTGGTATTTTCAAATCTTAATGGAAAAGTCCCATGTGCTTTTGCATACCCCTTAATCCTTGCTCTATTCTTTGAGCTCATGGCGGTACAAAGCTCTGAAATTTGCCTTCAAAAAGGTTGGCTCAATATTTGGATTGAGGTGGATGCCTTCTGATTGATCTTTGACTTCCACCAAATATGGGCACAATTGTACTACCTTCTTAAGCAAACTAGAGCTCTCCTTGCCCAACTCTACTTTAAAATCACTCATGTATGGCATGAGGGTAATGCATGTGTCGATTATCCGCCCTGGGTGCTAGATTGATGGTATAAAATTCTTTGATCAACTAACCCTTCCTAAACATTTGCATTTTGGTTAATCCGACACACTGGGCTTCCTTATCTCAAAATTAATCTAACTATTGATTCACCTATTTTAATACCTCTTTTACTGCATGATCATTTTCTATTTACTATTGTTACTTCTTTGGTCTTTGATGTTGCATCAACATGATATCCCTTGTTGTTTACTTGTCGATCTCTGTGGCATGTGATGTTGGTATAATTGTCTTAGCTTTAACTGGGAGCTTACTGCTTCTATTTTGTTTACTGTTAATGTGTCTTCTCCTTTGAATTTCATGCATCATCAAATTACTCCTTCTGTCCTTTAAGCTAAGTGGCATCTGTTGTTATTTTAATTATCCCAACCTTGTATCTTATTATGCTCCATAACCTACCTTCACAACATGTGAGAGATCTTGCAATATCCTGCTATAACTTTTTCTCTATAGATTTGGAATTATTTGAATTCCAATATTCTGTGTGGACTAGCTACTGGTCTTATTCTTTGTGTTCCTTTGCTCTTTAATGGTTTATCTTATGTTGATGCAACATCTATGAAGGTTTAATTATTGGGTTGGACTCCTTTGTCCAGGACTTGGAGTTGGTTTAATGTATTTATGTATTACTAACCCCGCTTGCATACCTAGTAAGGAAAGAATGCAATACCCTTGTTATTATTAATGGTTCTTTCGTTTGGAATTGTTTAATGACTTCAGATGATTTCTCCGAGGATGATAGTTCGCTAGCTGCTCTCCTTGTCCTAAAGGATTTCATTGATGAGACCTTTGAACCTATTATGGTTTCTCCACTACTTTTATTGGCTTATCCTATGGTTGCAATTGTAGTGTTGTTTTAATTATGTTGGATTTTGGATTCATCTGCTAACCTTGTGTTTGTTAGCTATTTGTTGCCCGTGTTCTTCTCAATATCTTTGTGATTCTCATCCGGGCTATTGCTGATCATTTTATCTATTATTTTAACCTTTGGCTCATTAAAATTGTTATCCAGCTGGTAATTACCCCTATTTTTCATGTCGCTTTTGTTTGTTTGTCTTTGGCCTCTTGAGGTTGTGACGCATGATGGCTTTTTTTTTATGCTATTTCTTACCTCTCATTTCTCAAATGTTTATTGTTAACATCTATGATGTTTTTACCCACGCTATTTTTACTTCTGGTTCTAGTCTGCCCCACTTTCTTAACTATCCGGGATTTAACTTATGCATTGTATAATTTGAATGGTTGGTTTTATGGCCAACTTGCTTATTTTATTTCTTATTTGTTGGATGGTTTGATAATTGAGTCTTATATCCAGCAAGTCAGGGTTGTTTATCTCTTCAGGTGCTTTTGGTGTTGTCTTGTCGATTGACAACCTCATTTCCTATCTGCCAAGAGAGATTTTGCCTCCTCAATTTTATTATTTCCTGTTTGGACTTCCTTTAATGGCTTGCCTTTACCGTTTGTGGGTTTAGCTAGCTAATCCCTTTATCCGAAGGTTTTTTTGATTATCCTTTGAACCCTTTCTGCTATTTTTACATCTCTGCTTTTATTGGAGTTTTATATGGTGGGTGCAATTTTTGTTTTATTGCTACCACTGTTGGCTTTTGGATTTTTGTGTCCTTTGTCCATCATGTTCTCTTTGTGGTTCTTATCTGTTTCCTGCCTTTTATTTTTCTCACTATTTTTGTTGTTAACAATTCAATCATTTCTCTCGCTATTTTATCCCACTTGGTTCTAAAATTGTGATCCCGTGATTATCCATCGATTATTTGATCTTTACATTTGCTTTGTTTACTCTGATTGGGTGGACTCTTGGCCAGCTTGTTGGTATTAACTGTCTTGGTTGTTGGCTGAACTGGATTAATACTCTACATGCTGTCTCTGGGGTTTTGGTTTGTTTTGTTTAGCAAGCCTCTATTGAAGTTGTTGATTTCTTGGTGGCTTTTGCTTTGAACCCCCTTATTGATTTATTATATGCATATCATCTGAATTCATTGGTCTACTTTACCTGCTACTATTTTCTCCATCCTCTTTCAGTTAAACTTGTATCTATTGCACTGTTTATTCTGGATGGGTGGCTTTATGGCCAGCTAGCTAGTTTTTATTGTCTTGGTTGTTTGTTGTCTTGGATATTTGTTGTCTTGGTTTTTCAGGATTCCTATGTTGGCTCCATCTTTGTTGGCTATAGGACTGTGGTCCTATGTTCAAGTGTTTTGACATTATGTTTGATTATTTTTGGTAATTGTGTCTGTCGCCTTCCGAACCCTATTTTTATGCTCTATCTATTTGGTTACTAACTACTGCAATGTCTACTCTGATTGAGAGGTTTTATGGCCAACTTGTTGTCCCTTATTGTCTTGGTTGTTGCTATCTTGGCTATTTTTTTCTTGGTTATCTGCTATCTTATTTTATTTGGATTCTAATGTTGACCCTCATTTGAATCCCTTTTTTGATTTATCTTCTGGTGGGTTCCAATGTTGCATTATTTGTTTTGTTGTTGTTATTTTCGATTGCCCTTTGTATTATGTCTGGGCTATTGTTCATCTCTTGATAGTTGTGATCTACATTATCTATTGTTGTCTCTATTCCCATCTTTAGGTTGTGAAGCTTCTGGTATGTATGTCCTGAATGGGTGGTACTATGGACAACCGCCTTTGTTGTCTTGTGTCTTGGTTATTTGTTGATCCGATTATCAATTTTGGTCCTCAATGTTACCATCGAGTCAGTAGCTTAATCTTTATTTGGTGCTATTTTTGGTATTTGGTTATGCCTTCCTACAATTGCTTTTTTCCAACTACCGATATGGATATTAATAAGTTGTTTACATCACATTCATATTATGATTGGGTTCATTTTCTACTTTACTTCTTCCCTCCTAAGATATATATATATATATATATATATATATATATATATATATATATATATATATATATATATATATATATATATATATATATCATATGTTTGGGATGGTGTTATTTATAGGCTCATTGACTTGCTAGTGATTTTAGGTCGCTCCTCTCGCTATTTTCTTGTGGAGGTTTATATGTCGTAATTCTCTCTTGGATATGACTTTTCATGAGGTTGCAAAGATGGCTCATTCTCTATAAGTATTCTTCGTGGTGACTATATTGATGATACTTTTCGCAATGGACCCTTATCCTTCTCGCCTTGCAATTTCCTCTATATTATATATGGTTTTGTTTAGGTTTGCGTGTAATAAAGCCCATAAGACTTTCAACAACCTGCTATCTTCTCACGTGTTTGTTGGCTATGTGATGATTTCACCCCTTTGGTTTGGTAGTAGCTCTTATGATGTAACCCTTCGTTTGGATGATCATATTTGCATCCGCCCCATCTTGGTGTTGACGAGCCTTCTCTATCATAATTCTTTACTATCATTCTCGATTATTTTCATTTATCTTTTGTCTGTATTATTTTAACTTCTAATCTCTTTCTATTTACATTTTGGCGTGTGCTTCTCTTGTCCTCTTGCGTTTGCTCCATAGTGTCATGCATTCTCACGCCATGCAGAGCATTGGCCCTAATCTTCCATTAGCTTATTATGTTAATCAATTTGTATCTTTTGATTGCTTTAATGACTTCTTTTGTTTTTGGATGTACTTAGATGGGATTTACTCCTTAGGTGATTGTAGCTTTGAGTAGTAGCTAATTTATCCTGGACCTTGAAACCCTCGTGGCAAAATACCCCTACATGGGGTTTCCCTTAAAAAAAACCTTAAACCCTAAATCCTAAAACCCTAAAAGATAAAACCCTACACTCTAAACCCTAAACCCTAAACCCTAAACCTTAAAAACCTACAAACCTAAACCTAAACTAAATAAAACTAAAAATAAAATAAATAAATAAACCTAAACCTAGATAAAATCAAATAAATAAAATGAAATAAAAAACCTAAACTAAAACCTAAACTTTAATCAAAATAAAATAGTAAACAAACTAAAATAAATAAACCTAAACTAAACTAAAAAAATAAAATAAACCTAAAATAATAAACCTAAAAAATAAACTAAACATAAAATAAAAAATAAAAATAAACCTAAAATAAATTAAAATAAAACTAAATAAATAACCACTAACCTAAACCTACTAATTCTAAAAAATTAACTTAAACCTAAATCAAAATAAACCTAAATTAAAATAATAAATAAACCTAACTCCTAAATAAAATAAACCCTAAACTAAAAAAACCCTAAAATAAATAAAATAAACTATCCTAAAATAAACCTAAAATAATAAACTATAAACTAAACCTAACCTAAAACTAAACCAAAATAAAACCTAAAATAAATAACTAAATACTATAAACTAAACCTAAATAAATAAAATAAACCTAAACCTAAATAAACCCCTAACCTAAACCCTAAAACTAAACCTAAACTAATAAACCTAAAACTAAAACTAAACTAACTAAATATAAAACCCACACTAAACTAAATTATAAACCTAAACTAAACCTAAACCAACTATAAATTAAAATAAACCTAAAATAAACCTAAACATAAACCTAAAAATAAAACCTATAAACCTAAACCCTAAACCCTAAACCCTAAACCTAAAACCCTAAACTAAAACTAAACCTATTAACCCTAAACCTAAAACTAAAAAATATAAACCTAAACTAAATAAACTTAAAAAATAAAATAAATAAATAAAATCTAAAATTAAATAAATAATAACATAAAATAAAATAAAAAAACTTAAACTAAACTAAACTTAAACCAAAAAAATAAAATAAAATAAATAATAAAAATAAACTAAAATAAAATAAAGAAAAAACCTAAAGTAAACTAAAAATAAATAAACTTAAGAATAAACCTAATAAAATAAATAAAATAAAAAAATAATAATAAAATAAACCTAAAATAAAATAAAAAAACTAAATAAACCTAAACCTAAAAAAATAAACAAAATAAAAAACCTAAACAAATAAAAATAAAATCAAAACCCAAAACTAAAAAAAAAAACTAAAAAACTAAATAAAATAATATAAACAAAATAAATAAACTAAACTAAAATAAACCCAAACCTAAACCTAAATTAAATTAAACCTAAACCTAAACCTAAACCTAAATAAAATAAAATAAACTAAAATAAACCTAAACCTAAAACTAAAAAAAAAATAAAATCTAAAATAAACTAAAATAAAACCTAAAACCTAAACCTAAAAATAAATAAAACCTAATCATAAACTAAATATAATAAAATAAAACTAAAACCTAAAAAAATAAATAAAATAAAACTCATTAAAAAAAAAACCTAAACCTAAACCTAAAAAAATTAAAAAATAAAAACATAAACTAATATAAATAAATAAACTAAATAAAAATAAAAAAAATAAACCTAAATAAAAAAATAATAAATAAAGTAAACTAAAATAAAGAAAAAATAAACTAAATAAACCTAAACATAATGTTTTACTTAATTTAAAAAAAAAAAAACCTAAACACAAAACCCTAAACAATAAACCCTAAACTCTAAACCCTAAAACTTACTCTAATCCCTAAACCCTAAACATACAATTCTAAACCCTAAACCCTAAAAAATCCTAAACCTAAAACCCTAAACCCTAAATCCTAAACCATAAACTCTAAACCCTAAACCCTAAACCTAAAACCTAAACCCTAAACCATAAACCCTAAACCCTAAATAAAATAAACTCTAAACCCTAAACTTAAACTAAACCTAAACCCTAAAACCTAAACCCTAAATAAAACTATAAAACCCTAAACCCTAAACCCTAAATCATAAAAAAACATAAAACCTAAACCTAAACTAAATAAACCTAAAAATAAAATAAATAATAAAACTCAAACTAAATAAACTAAAAACCTAAACTAAAATAAAACATAAACTAAAAAATAAAATAAAGTAAATAAATAAAAATAAATTAAAATATAATAAATAATAACCTAAAATAAATTAAATAAAATAAAATAAACCTAAGAATAAAAATCTTAAATTAAATTAAAATTAAACATAAAATAAAATTAAAATAAACTTATAATAAACCTAAAAGAATGTAAAATAAAACTAAATAAAAACCTAAACACTAAACCTAAACCTACCGGTTAACTTAATTTAATAAAAAATACTAAACCCTAAACCCTAACCTTACCCTAAACCATAAATACTAAACCCAAAACCCTAAACCCTAAACCCTAAACCCTAAAACCCTAAACCCTAAATCCTAAACTAACCCTAAACCCTAAACAACAAACCCCAAAAACCATAAAAAAGATTAAAACCTAAACCCTAAATCTTAATCCAAAAAACTAAAAAAACCTAAACCCTAAACCATAAACCTTAAAACCCATAAACCCAAAAGCCTAAATACTAAAATCTAAATCCTAAACCATAACCCTAAACCCTAAAGCCTAAGACCCTAAACCCTAAAACTCTAAATCGTAAACCCTAAACCCTAATACTTGAAAACCTAAAATACTAAACCTAAATTAAATAAAACATAAAAATAAAATAAATAAATAAACCTAAAACTAAGGAAAATAAAAAATAAAATAAAATAAAAACTAAAACATAAAATAAAATAAAATAAAAAATAAAAATAAACTAAAATAAAAGAAAGAAAAACCTAAACTAGACTTAAAAAATAAAATTAAGAATAAAAAACCTAATAAAATAAATAATAAACATAAAATAAAATAAAATAAACCTAAAATAAAATAAAACACTAAATAAAAAAAAACCTAAACCTAAAAATAAACCTAAAATGAATAAAAAATAAACCTAAACCCTAAACTAAAAAACCCTAAACCTAACATAAAAAAATAAAATAAACAAAATAAAATAAACCTAAACCTAAACTAAAATAAACTAAACTAAAATAAGTAAAATCTAAACCTAAACTTAAAATAAGATAAACTATAAAACCTAATAATAAACCTAAAAAATAAGAACTAACCTACAAGAATATCACCATCTAAATCAATCTTAAATAATATCATATGGTGGTGACTAGGTATAAAATAATTGGTTAAATAAACTATGAAGGTTAACCTAGAGAAAATAATCCTACTAGGCCTAAATAGAAAAAATAATACTTATGGAACTGTCTAAAGATGGTTCTAAATCTATTATTTATTTGCTATGGGTGCTCATTTTTATCTATATCATCTTTGTGTCATAAAAACTATAATTTATTTGATGAAAACATGAAGAAATGTTGAATAATTTGTTCTCACTAAAAAAAATAAAACCTTAAACCTAAACCTAAACATACTAGTTTACTAAAAAAAAAACCCTAAACCCTATATATAAAACCCTAACCCTAAACCCTAATCCTAAACCATAAAACTAACAATAAATACTAAACATTACAACCTAAACCCTAAACCCTAAAAAACTATACACCCTAAAAAACCCAAAACTTTAAACCTTAAAGCCTAAAACCCAAAATCCTAAACCCAAACCTTTAAACCCTAAACCCTAAACCCTAAACCCTAAACCTTAGTCCCTAAACCCTAAAACCCTAAACCCTAAATCTTAAACCCTAAAACCTACAACCCTAAATCATAAACCCCAAACCTTAAACCCTAAATCCTAAACCCTAAACCATTATCCTAAAAAGATAAAATCCTAAACCTAAACTAAATAAAACCTAAAAATAAAATAAATAAATAAACATAAAAAAAAATAAAATAAAAAAATAAATGAAATACTAAAACATAAACCTAAACTGAAACTTAAACCATAACCTAAAAACAAAATAAAATATAAAATAAATACTAAATTAAAATAAAATAAATAAAAAAACCTAAATAAAAATAAAATAACTAAACCTAAAATAAAAAAATAATAAAATAAACCAAAATAATATAAAATAAAAAACTAAATAAAACCTAAACTAAAATAATAACTAAAATAAACTAAATATAAATAAAAATAAAGCATAAACCAAAATAAAATAAAACTAAACCTAAAATAAAAAATAAAATAAACCCTAACCTAAACTAAAATAAACTAAACAAAATAAATAAAACCTAAACCTAAACCTAAAATAAACTACACCTAAACCTAAACCTAAACCCTAAGCCCTAAACCCTAAACCCTAAACTACACCTTAATCCTTAAACCCCAAACCTTAAACCCTAAACCCTAAACACTAAACCCTAAATTAACCATAAACCCTAAACCTTAAATCTAACCCTAAATACTAAACCCTAAACCTTCAACCCTAAACCCTAAACTAACCCTAAACCATAAATACTAAACCCTAAACCCTAAACCCTAAACCTAAACTAAAACCCTAAACCCTAAAGATTAAACCCTAAACCCTAAACCTTAATCCCTAAACTAACCCTAAACACTAAGCTAACCCTAAACCCTAAACCCTAAACCCAAAACCTTAAAACCCCTAAACCCTAATGCCTAAACACTAAACCCTAAACTCTAAACCCTAAACCCTAAATCCTAAGACCCTAAACCCTAAAACTCTAAATCGTAAACCCTAAACCCTAAACCTTGAAAACCTAAAAATCTAAACCTAAACTAAATAAAACTTAAAAATAAAATAAATAAATAAACATAAATAAAAGAAAAATAAAAAAATAAAATCAAATGAAACCTAAACCTAAAATAAAATAAAATAAAAAAAATAAAATAACTAAAATAAAAGAAAGAAAACTAAACTACTAAAAAAAAATAAAATTAAGAATAAAATCCTAATAAAATAAAAAACTAAACATAAAATAAAAATAAAATAAACCTAAAATAAAATAAATAAACACAAAATATAACTAAAAAAATAAACCTAAAAATGAATAAAAAGTAAAGCCTAAACCCTAAACTAAAAAAAAAGCCCTAAACCTAACATAAAAATAAAATAAACCTAAACCTAAACTAAAATAAAGTAAACTAAAATCAATAAAATCTAAACCTAAAATTAAAATAAGCTAAACTCTAAAACCTAATAAACCTAAACCTAAACTTGAACCCTAAGAATATAACCTAACAAGAATATCACCATCAAATAGGATAATTTAGATCTAAAAATAAAAAATATCATAAAATGGGGATAGGTGCTATAATATAGTGGTGGTTAAGGTAAAGCTACAGGTTACAACCATGGAGGTGGCTAGGGAGAGATATAATGATGGTGGATCCACATAAAAATCTAACTAAAAATAACCGATCCTATAACTGTTTTATAGTAGAGATGGTTCTACTAATCTAGGGTTTTATTTTCTTTATGGTGCTCATTCTATATTTAAAATCATAAACTAAATAACTAAAAATCAAAGAAAATGTTGATTCTAAATTTGTTCTATTAAAAAAGAAACCTTAAACCTTAAACCCTAAACCTACTAGTTTACTTAATTTTTTTTTTTAAATCATAAACCCTATATTGTAAACCCTAAATGCAAAAACCAAAACCCTACACCCTAAACCCTAATCCCTAAACCATAAACTAACAAATAAACCTAAACCCTAAAACCCTAAACCCTAAAACCATACACCCTAAAAAAACCCAAAACCTTAAACCTAAACCTAAACTTAAACCCTAAATTCCTAATAAAGCATAAATAAAACCCTAAACTAAACCCTAAACCCTAAACCCTAAACCAACACCTAAACCTAAAACTAAACTTAAACCTTAAACCTAAAACCTACAACCCTAAACCATAAACCCCAAACCTTAAACCCTAAATCCTAAACCCTAAACCATTACCCTAAAAAGCTAAAATCCTAAACCTAAACTTAATAAAACCTAAAAATAAAATAAATAAATAAACATAAATAAAAATAAAATAAAAAATAAAATGAAATTAAAACATAAACTAAAACATAAACCTAAACCTAAAATTAAACCTTAACCTAAAAAAAATAAAATATAAAATAAAATAAATAAAAACCTACACTAAAATAAAAAATAAAAACCTAAATAAAAATAAAACTAAACCTAAAATAAAAATATAATAAAGATAAAATAATATAAAATAAAAACTAAATAAAAACCTAAACTTAAATAATAATCCTAAAAATAAAACTTAAAATCAACTAAAAAATAAAACCTAAAGCCTAAACTAAAAAAAACCAAAACCAAAAATAAAAATAAAATAAACCTTAATCTAAACTAAAATAAAGTAAGCTAAAATAAATAAAACCTAAACCTAAACCTAAAAGAAACTACCTAAACCTAAACCTAAACAAAATAAAATAAAATAAACTAAAAATAAACATAAACCCAAACTAAAAAATAAAACCTAAAAATGAACCTAAAAGCTAAACCTAGAAAGATAAAATAAAAACCAAAACCTATACCTAAAAATAAAAAATAAAACCTAAACATAAAAAATAAAATAAAAATAAAACTAAACTATAAAATAAAAATAGACCTAAACCTAAACCTAAATGATAAACTAAAATAAATAAGCCAAACAAAATAAAATAATCCTAAATAAAATAAATAATAAAAAAACAAAATAAATGAAAATAGACTAAATAAACTAAATAAACCTAAACCTACTAATTAAAACCCTATACCCTAAACCCTAAATATAAACCCTAAACCTAAAACCCAAAACCCCAAACCCCAAACCTAAAACCTAAAACCCTAAATCCTAAACCCTAAACCTTAAAGCCTAAATCTAAACCAAATACTAAACCTAAAACCCTAATAAACCCTAAACCCTAAATCCCAAATCTAAAACTAAACCCAAAGTAACTACAAAATTAAACTAAACCTAAACCCTAAAAAACCTAAACTAAACCTAAACGTAAACCTAAGAATAAACCTGATAAGAACATCACCATTAACCACACTTAGTCTAGATCAATAGATAAGGCAAAAGGTAAGATTATCATAGTGGTGGTGATCTGCATATGGTGGTGGTGGTAAAATAACTAGGCTAAGAATAACGTGGTATAAGAGATGAGATATAATCCTAACGGAGGTAGATCCTTTGATGGGAAATGGAAAATTGAAAAATGGATGATCCACATATAAATTATGTCTTTATAGAAGTTCTACTTATCTAGATTATTCTATATCTTGTATCTTAAAAAACTTGGGAGCTACTTGAAATAAAAAAGAAGAAATGTTGAAACTAAATTTGTTCTTTGTTAAAAAAAACCTTAAACCCTAAACCCTAAACCCTAAACCCTAAACTAAAACTTAAACCCTAAACCTAAAAAAAACACAAAACTCAAAACACTAAACCCTAAATCTTAAACCCTAAACCATAAAACCCTAAACCATAAACCATAAAACCTAATCCTAAAACCATAAACCTAAACCCTAAAAGCTAAACCTAAAACCTTAAACCTAAAACCCTAAAATAGATCTAAATATAAACCTAACACTAAACTAACCTAAATAAAGAATTCTAAACATAAATATCACTTAAAAAACCATAATCCTAAACTAACTATAAACTTAAACCCTAAACTATAAACCCTAAATCTAACCTAACTAAATCTTAAATAAATAACCCTAAACCTTAAACCCTAAACTAACCCTAAACCCTAAACCCTAAAAATCATAAATACTAAAGCCTAAACCCTAAACCCTAAACCCTAAACTAACCCTAAACCCTAAGCTAACCCTAAACCCTAAACCCTTAAAACCTTAAACCCTAAAGCCTAAACAATAAAACCTAAACACTAAACTCTAAACCCTAAACCCTAACTCTAAACCCTAAACCATAAAACCCTAAACCCTATACTAAAAAACCAAAAAATAAAATAAATAAGACACCTAAACCTAAATAAATCAAATATAAATATAAAAATAAAAAACTAAACTAAAAACTAAACATAAACCTAAAAATAAAATAAAATATATAATACAAATAAACTAAAATAAATAAATAAAACCTAAACTAAAGTAAAAAATAAAATAAACCTAAGAATAAAAAACCTTAACAAACTAAAAACTAAATGTAAAATAAAAATAAAATAAAATAAAAATTAAATAAAAACCTAAACCTAAATAAAACCTAAAAATGAATAAAAAACAAAACCTAAACACTAAACTAAAAGAAACCTAAACCTAAATAAAAAAATAAACAAAATATAATAAACCTAAACTTAAACTAAAATAAGTAAAACCTAAACCTAAACCTAAAATAAACTAAACCTAAACTGAAACCTAAACTAAATAAAATAAAATAAACTAAAAATAAACATAAACTAAAAAATAAAACCTAAAAATAAACCTAAAATAAAAACATAAAACCTAAATCGAAAGGAATAAAATAAAAACCTAAACTTAAACCTAAAAATAAAAATAAAATCTAAACCAAAAAAATGAAATAAAAATAAAATTCTACTAAAAAAGTAAACATAAACCTAAAACTAAAATAAAATAAAACCTAAACTAAAATAAATAAACCTAAATAAATAAACTAAAGCAAGAAAAATAAAAAAGTAAACCTAAATAAAAATAAAAAATAAAATAAACTCAAAATAAATAAAAAACAAACTAAATCAACTAAATAAACCTAAACTTACCAGTTTACTTAATTAAAAAAAAACTAAACTCTAAATTCTAAACCGTAAACTCTAAACCCAAAACCCTAAACCCTAAACCCTAAAACCCTAAACCCTAAACCACAGCCACCCAAGACCAAATAACTAAACCCTAAACCCTAAACCCCACACAAAACCCCAAATCTAAATCCTACCCAAACCTAAACCCCAAACCTAACTTAAACCCTAAACCAACCCTAAACTCACTGTAAATCCTAAGCCCTAAGAATGGGCAGAACCTTGACAGTAGAAACATCACCATCAACTAGGCTCAGTCTAGATCTGGTGGTGGAGGTGAAGGTAGAGGCCACGATTATCGTAGTGGTGGTGGGGGATCTAGAGGTGCTGGTGGATATGGAGGTGGTGGTAAGAGCAGTGGTGGTTATGAAGGTAGGAAGAGCGATGGAGGTTATAGCTGTGCTGGTGGTGGAGGGAGAGATCGAGTATATGATGGTAGATCTCGTTACTCGAGAGGAGGGGTGGTTCTGATGGGAACTGGAGAAATTGAAGAATAGTCTATCCGATCTACTACTTATGGAATTGTGTCTTTATGGTAGAGATGGTTCTACTTATCTAAAGTTTTTTATTTGCTCTATGGGTTCTCTTTTTTTATCTATGTCATTGCTTGTATCTTAGAAACTTGGGCTGCTACTTGGTTAATAAAATTAGAAAGAAGAAATGTTGAATCTAAATTTGTTCTCTATTAAAGAAACTTTAAGCCCTAAACCCTAAAACCTAAACTAAATCTTAAACCCTAAACCAAAAACCAAAACCCTAAACCCTAAACCTTAAACCCTAAAAATTCTAAACCATAAACACTAAATTATAAACCCTAAACCCAAAACACTAATGCCTAAACCCTAAAACCCTAAACCATAAACCCTAAACCCTAAAACCATAATCCCTAAACCCTAAAACCTACAACCTTAAACCCTAAACTCTAAATCCCAAACCCTAAAACTTAAACCCTAAACCCTAAACTAACATTAAACCCTAACCCCTTCACTAACATTAAACCCTAAATCCCAAACCCTAAACCCTAATCCATAAATCTTGAAAAAAGATGTCATTAGTAGTAGATCTTAAGAATGACCTAATCCTAATATATTTATGGTAGTTAAAGAAAATGACTTCAAGAGACATTCCCTTGACTATTAGCATTTTGAATTCCCTAAATCCTAACCCTATCTCATATTATAATACTATAAATTATAGTATAAGCTAGCATCATATATTTGAGCATGTAGTGATGTGTATTTGGATGTTACAAGATGTTTTGAAATTTTTTAGTATATTTTGGTATTGTGCCGTATAGTCTATTTTAATATAAATCATAAAAGATTGATTAATAAATCATATGATGAAATTTGTTAAATTTGAAGTGGGAATTAGGTTGCGTACCAAAGGTGTGCTATGCCACTTGTAGTCTAAAAGTAAGATTTTATATTCTAAATAAATATTATATGTTGTAGCATAGTATAACATCATATATCATAATATATATTCTTCACATTTTAAATTCTTTTAGTATTATACAATCATGCACAACTACTAGCATTATTTATAAAAATGTTGATTTAGACTTCAAAATGGTGGAATTTTGCCAAATTCATAATCGGTAGAGCATGGAATCATAACATATTGTTTCAATTTAAAATATGCAAGTGGTACGACTAAAATATATAGTTTTTTTTATTATTTAGACTAATTTTAAGATATTTTATTTTAAGAAATCCCTTGTGATATGATATGCAATATAATATAATATAATATAATATGTTATAGGGTATTATGATATAGGATGCCATAACATAGTGTAGCATCATGCATTATAGCATACTATTGTGTATTACTACTTATTGTTTAGCATATTTTTGTATGTTATAGTATGATGTAGTAGAGTTTGTACTAGTGTAATTCATTAAAATACCAATTTATAGGCTGAGATGATGGGATTTTGTGAAATTTAAGGTAAGTTTAGGGAACAACATTGGGGGTGTGCTATGGTGTGTCATTCAATCAAAAGAAAGGAATTTTGTATCCAAAGTAAATGTTCATTTTTCAACCATATTTTATACATTTTATATTATCATTTTAAGGTGTAATGTAAGATAATATATTATATGAAAGCATATTAAAATATAATGTACATAACCATATAACCTCACATATATATGAATGTGGTGGTGTGTTATTAAATATTATTGTACATTTTAGTATGTTTTACATTTGTTGTAATAAGTTGGGTTAAAACTCACAAAAAGTTTAATTTGAAGGTTGAGATGGAAGAATTTGCTCAAATTCATGGCACACGCTAAGAAGAATCACCAAAATTATGCTATTTTGTACCATTTCTAATAAAAAAATAACAATTTTACATCCAAAATGAACATTATTCATATTTTGAGAAAAAAATTTTATTTGTTCCTTTTAAGTGATTCTAATGAGGTGTAGTGTTAGACAATATATTATATTATAGCAAATTATAATATAACATCATATAATATAATATAATATAATGTATTAATTCACACTATTATATGTTTAGCATGATATTGTATAGTTAGTTTGAGCTTGCACCATCATAAATCATAAAATGTTGATTACAATGTTAAGATGATGTAATTTGAAAAAATACATTATTAGGCTTTTGGTTGAAGTATTAAAGGTGTGTACGAGAGAAGAAATAAAATTTGATGAGAATTCCATGTCAAGGATATGCAAGGAGATCCGTAAGGGGATCACACATACATTAGACATGACATGTGAGGGGTCTATGTCAAAGGCATAGAAGAAGAAAATCTGCTGGGGATAAGGTTTGAATTTGATTTGACAATATGATTTGTGGAAAGAAAATATACTAGGGAGAGGAATCTATAATCCACCAGGGATTAAGATAGAATTAACTTTAATTTGCTTAGTTTCAACTGATAGAGAGGCATATCTACTAGAGATATGGGCTTGAGTCTGTTGGGATCAGGTATATGAACCTTCCACTATGGAAGCAGGTTCAGGCTATCCCATGGGATTGGGATTTGAGTTTGATTTCATAGATTTGTTTAGGGATGTATCCACTGAGAATAAGAGTTTGGTTGGATTTCTTTAATTTAGACTCTCTTGAGTTGGTTTAATTTGGCTCCACTAGAGGTTGATTTTGAATTTGAATTGTTTGCTTGACTTGTTTACATATGATTTGGGGCTCGGGAGAAGGATGATTTAACTCCACTGGAAAATCATATTGGGTTTTATTTAATGAGTTAATGTATGGACCATCGGTGATAAACCCAGAAGGGATATCATCTTTTCAGTTACAAATCCAAAGGGATAGTCTACCCTGCGGGTGAGCTACCTTTGGGGTTTCTCGATGCAATGGCGTGCTAGGAAGAGGCATACCATACTTACATATTCCAAAGTGAGGAAAAATTGCTTGTGACTGTTGGATGCACAAAATCGATCGACTGGGCGACTCTTGAGTGAATGTCATTGGGGACTTATCAACTCAAAGTAGTCAATTAATTTTATCTTCATTTTATGTGATTTGATATGGTTTGTTTGGTTTAGTTTGATTTCAAATTGAAGGCATATCCACTGGGGATGTGAGGTCGATCAAATTTAATAGATTTAATTTATGGACCATGTTGCAATGGATCAGAGAAGGGGCTATATGGACTTGTCCTATCTCATTTACAAATCCAAAGGGATAGTCTACTAGATGTGGGGTAGTTAGCCAAAGGGGTTGGCTTTGGTGTCAATGGCTATGCTAGGAAGAAAGTAGCATATTTATATCTTCTAATAGGAAAAATTGTGGGGTGACTTGTTGGTACAAAATCGAACCTAACTTAGGGGACTATTGAGTGAATATTGTTGGGGACTTATGTCAACTTAAGAGTAGTGGATTCTTATAGGGAGTTTTCACCTACCCAGATAGGATGCCTTCTTAAAAAGGTACCACTTGGGGCTTCTTCCATTCCAAATTGAATATATATTTTGTTTATATCTTTGTGTGGACCCTATTAGTGTGCGAGGGACCATATTGAGAAGGGGCTATACCAGCCTTGAAATATCACAAATTTACTGGACCAAGGGAGAATTTGCATATCCACAAGATAAATTCTCTAACCATAGGGGTGGTGATTAGAAAGAAATCAATTTGATAGTAAGTAGTTTAAATGGGATGCAAAGATGTGATCCAAATATAGTGCCAGGAGGTGTTGCTAAGGGCGTTATCTAATCCACGGAAAACAAAGCTTATAGGTGTAAGATTGCCTCAAGGAGAAAGTGTAGCACTTACATCTACCATGAGTGTTAAGGTGTGAGAGAACCAACCAAGGTGTATCCATCGGCAGTGGTGTATCCATTAGTATAGTGATAACCAACCAACCTAAGGTGCCCATCAGTGTGCAATGATCAAAGAAAGTGTGTAGGCTTTCCAAGTAGACTGATCATCGGGTTGTCTATCATTGGTGGGACGATGATATCCAACTAAAATGGCTACTAAGCAGGGAGCCCTGAGGAAGGACTAGACTCAGACTTGAAGTAGTTAGGAGGGAAGGAGCCATTAGAGAACCTATCCTAAACCTCAAATATACTCGACCAAATCAGTGCACGATGACTAATCCAAGAAGAAAGTGTAGCAGACTCACATCCTCTTAAATGAAGCTAACATGAGATAGCTTATGGGCCACATAGTAAGGCTTACTAAACTAACAAGGCACTAGTCGGTGTGTAGTGAACAAGTATGGAAGGAAAGTGTAGCAAACTTACATCCTCCGTAGCAAGAAGACCATTGGGGTGACACACTTGCGGTAAGTTGACCTAGAGCATCTTAAGTGAGTGTGTGGGATCTTAACTTAGAGTAGCCTGAGATAAAAGATATGTGTTTATTTTATATGTTTGTATGCAGTTTGTGATTGTGTTAGGACCCCTTTCCTTAAGTTCATTTCACCCTTATTTAAGATGAAATTAATTAAGATTTAACTATTTAATTAAATCACTTAATCAAATTGAAATCATAATCACATAGAACCTTAATCATTTAAATCATGGGTTAGATCTTTATGTGTTTAAAAACCTAAAGGAGTTTAATGAAATTATGGTTAGTCCACATGTGTGGAAAAACCATAAGAGCAATTAATTAAGTCCCTTAACCTAATTAAATATTAACCATGTGCCAATTGCATTAGGCCTTTTTTCTTTCCTAAGATCATTGCAAGTTTATTTTCCATGCATATCAGGTTGGCTCATAATTATTTAGTTATTTACTTTAAGGTGACATAAGTAAGGGTAATTTATTCATCTAATTAAGAGTTCAACTTAATTAACCCATAAAATTAACTTAATTTCATTTCTGTAAATTAAATCAAATTACTAATGTGGGAATAGGTTTAAAATAATAAGTGATGATTTCTTTTCTCTTCTTTAAATCAAATCAAATCCAAAACTTAATTAATAAAGAATCTTTGGTTTGCTTTAAATAATCTTATTTGATTTGATTGTCCTCAAGAACTAGTTTAGTTGAATGAATCATATGCTTATATTTCATTGTCCTCTTTCCAATCATGTTAAATTTGGTATGTCATTTGAATTCATGCATCCATCTTTTCAAAATCAAGTAAAATAAAATGGAATTCCTTTATGTAAGCTTTTAGTGTTGATTTAATTTAATATATGATTCTCACTATTAAATCAAAATATATTTTTCAAAAGATTATAAATGAATAATAATATGTATGTGTTATATAAATACATAAGAAATGCATGTGCTTATAGCTTAAGTGTATGAATGTTGAGTTCTCTTTCCACTATTCATGTTGATTTATATAGATTGAATGGTAATCATTATATTGTTTGGACATCCAGACATGAGGCTTTAGCTTGAGGAGGTTGATTCTGCTTCCTGGTTTACTTGGTTGATCAAAAGAAAAATGTTGAATCTAAATTTGTTCTTGGTTAAGTGAAACCCTAAACCCTAAACTAAAAGACTAAACTTAAAACCTAAAACCATAAAAACCAAACCCAAAACCTACAAAACCCCACCAAACCCAAACTCCCTAAACCAAAACTACCCTTATAAACTAAACTAACAAATAAAATTAAAACAAATTAAACCTAAACCTATGTAATAAAATAAAATAAAATAAAACCTAAACTAAAACCTAAACCTAAACCTGGATTGACCTAAAAACCAAAATAAAAGGAAAAAAAATAAAATAAAATAAAATAAAATAAATAAAAACCTAAACTAAACTAAAAAATAAAATAAACCTAAAAATACAAAATCTAAATAAATAAAAACTAAACAAAAAATAAAAATAAAGTAAACCAAGGATAAAATAAAATTAAAACTAAATAAAAACATAAACCTAAAAATAAAATAAAAATAATCCAAAACCATAAAGTAAAAAAAGAACCTAAACCTAAAATAAACAAAATAAAATAAACATAAACCTAAACTAAAATAAACTAAACAAAAATAAATAAAACCTAAAATAAACACAAACTAAACTAACCTAAAAATAAAATAAAAACTTAAAATAAACCTAAAATAAAAATAAGATAAAACCTAAACCCTTAGAATAAAAAAACAAAACCTAAATAAAAAAAATAAATAAAAATAAAACTAAATGAAAAAATAAACATAAACTAAACTAAAACCTAAAAATAAACTAAAATAAAATCTAAACTAAATAAACTTAAATAAATAAAATATAAAAAATAAAATGGACCTAAATAAAGATAAAATATGAAATAAACTAAAATAAATTGATAATCTAAATAAACTAAATAAACTAAAACTTTTTAATTAAAAAAGACCCCACCTAAACCACAAATAACTACCTCCACTAACTTACCTAAACCTATCACCTAAATACTAAATGATCATACTCCACTGTTACTACCCACCCACCTGAGCCACAACCACTCACTCCTAACTCACTCCCTAAAAAAACCCACCAACTATCTCCACTATAATACTATACCCTCACTATGACCTACTAGATCCTGGGCCTAAATCTTAAAACCCTCCACAACCTACCATGAGCCAACCCTGATCTTATCCATATAAAACTGACTGAGAAATTACCTAAACCCTAATCCTAAAAACCTCATACCCTAACCATAAAACTAAAAAACTAAACTAAATAAAACCAAAATAAATAAAATGCAAAACCAAACCAAATAATAAAAGATAATAAAATAAAATAAAATCTAAATAAACAAACCTTCCTAAAAACTAATAAATTAAAATAATAAAGAAATAATAAACTAAAATAAAATAAATAGATAAAATGTACTCAATAAAAAAACTAAATGTTAAATAAAATAAAATAAATCTTAAACAAAATAAAATAAAATCTAAATAAAAACCTAAACTTAAAAAATAAACTTTAAAATAAAACTTAAAAATAAATAAATAATAAAATCTAAATCCTAAACTAAAAAAAACCTAAACCTAAAATAAAAAATAAATAAATAAAACCTAAACCTAAATAAAATATAAAAATAAATAAAGTAAATAAAATATTCACTAAACTTAAACCTAAGTACTAAATAAATTAACTAAAACAAACCTAAACCTAAACTAAAAAACCTAAAATTAAACCTAAAATAAAATAAACCTAAACCTAAATAAAACCTAAACCTAATAAAACCAACTAAAAAATAAAAATAAAATTAAAACTCAATTAAAAAAATAAACTTGAACTCCCAAAAATAAACTAAAAAAAAACCTAAACTAAAATAAATAAACCTTAAATAAATAAAATAAACTAAATAAAAAATAACCTAAATGAAAAATAAAATAAACTAAATAAACATAAACATAAGTTTTCTTAATTAAAAAATCATAAAACTTAAATCCTAAACCCTAAAACCTAAACCTAATAAACCCTAAACCATAAAACCATAAAAAAATCATAAACCCTAATAACCCAAAAGCACCTAATATCCTAAACCCTAAACCAACATTAACCTAACCCTAAACTCTAAACCCCAAACCCTAAACCTAAAGCTAAAGTAACTAAATAAATTAAAAAATAAACTTAAACATAAACCTAAATATAAACCTAAACCTTAAGAATGGGCAGAACCTTGACAGGAGGAACATAATCATCAACAAGATTCTATCTAGATCTGGAGATGGAGGCAAAGGAAGAGGTGGCAGTTTTCACAGTAATGGTGGGGGATCTAGAGGTGCTGGTGGCTATGGAGGTGGTGGTTGGAGTAGTGGTGGTTATGGAAGAGGGAGGATTGACATAGGTTACAGCCATGGTGGTGAAAGAGGGAGAGATCTGGGATATGATGGTGGATCCGGCTACTCAAGAGGCTGGGGTGGTTCTGATGGGAACTAGAGAAATTAAAGAATGGCCATTTGATCGACTGCTTATGGAACTATGTATTTATAGTAGAGACGGTTCAAGTTATCTAGGATTTTTGATTTTCTCTATGCCTCCTCATTTTTTATCTATGTCATTTCTTGAGTCTTAGAAAACTTAGTGTGTTACTTGGTTGATGAAATTGAAAGAAGAAATGTTGAATAAATTTATTCTCTTAAAAAAATCATAAACCATAAATCCTAAACCTAAAACATAATCCCACTAAACCCCACTAAAAAACCCAACCCAAACCCAACCCTAAAACCCAACCCAACCCCAACCAACCTAGACCCTAAACCCTAAACACAAATAAAACCCTAAACACAAACCACCAACTAAACCACAAACACCAACTAAACCATAAACCTAAACCCAAATAGATGAAATCTTAAAACCTAAACTAAATAAAACATAAGAATAAAATAAATTAAAAATCTAACAACAAGCCTTTATCCCACTAAGTGGTTAAAATGAATCCTTCATCTCCATTATGTCTGTGTGTCAAATTTTCATTTAATTGCATACTAAACTTATAATAACTACTCGATATATTGGGTTTTAGACCTTAAATGAACACCTTAGACTCTAATGTTGACCTCCATAATTCAAGTTTCTCTTTGACTCCCTCTCTGTCTTATCAATAAGAATGTCATAAAAAAAAGCATACACCATGGTACATCTTCTATAAATGCTTAGTAAGTACATCCATAACTAAAGAATAAAAGATAAGGGATTAAGGCTGATCCTTGATGTAATCCAACTAAAATAAGAAATTTTTTGTCAATCCTCCTTGTGTTTGGACACTGATGCGACTAGTATACATATCCTTAATGATTTGAATATAACCAATATTAGCTCCTTTCTATTCTAGAACTCTCAAAGAACATCTCTTGAAACTTTATCATAAGCTTTCTCAAATCAATAATTATCATATGTAGATCCTCCTTACTTTCTCTATACTTCTCCATTAAACCTCTTAACAAATGTATAGCTTCCATAGTATATCTACCTGGCATGAAACCAAATTGATTATGAGAAACTTTGTATCACATGATAAGCTCATTACTCTCCCATAATTTTGTATGACACATTAACTTAATTCCTTTATAATTTGCACACTCTTATGCATCACCTTTATTCTTAAATATAAGAATCGATAAACTCTTCATCCACTCATCTAGCAACCTTTTGGTATTTTTATAAAAAAAACCTAAACCAAAATAAAAAATTAAAATAAAATAAAACATAAACTAAAACCTAAACCTAAACCTAAAAAAAACTAAACTAACAAATAAAATAAAACCTAAACTAAAATAAAAAAAATAAAAAACATGAATAAAATAAAAACTAAACCTAAAATAAAAACAAAATAAAATTGAAAAAATGAAAAATTAAATTAAATAAAAACCAAAACCTAAAAAATAAACCTAAAAATAAACCCTAAAAATAAATAAAAATATAAACCATAAACCTTAAACTAAAAAAAATCAAAATCTAAAATCAAAATAAAATAAACTGAAACCTAAACTAAAATAAACTAAACTAAAATTAATAAAACATAAACCTAAAACTAAAATAAATTAAACTTAAATCTAAACCTAATTTTTCAAAATCTCTCTCATTGACGCTCTGCTCTTTTGTTCCCTTGCATTTTCCTTGCTTAAGTTTAGTTCCTTCCCAATCATAATTTCTAGATTTTGGTCTCTGTTTGGCCGCTAATGTGAGTGTCCCTTGCTCTTTCAATGGTGGAGGCACTTTGCCTGGTAGCTCTTGATCTTGGAGCGTCCAGGCTTCCAATTTATAAGGTATTATGGATCTGACTCCATCCGTTACTCTGGCTATTGTTAAGTTTTTCAAGGATGCATTATCTAAGAACACTTCCTCTAATTCTTCGGTCAGTTTGATCTCAACATCTTTTCATGGAATGCCTGCTATAATGTGCTCTGATCTTGACGAGGAAAAGTTGGCGAAGCCTTTTGAATTCTCTTTAGTTGGTAAATTTTCGTCCACTTGATAACATGATCCTTTTTCATAGCCTAAAGCTCTGGTGTTTTCACTCACTGGATTGATTGATCCTAGGCATATCCTTATTCAATTCTCTAATGACTTAGATTACTCAAGAGTTTTGCTTTCATCGCTCTACTTTGTGTTTTAATGAATGAGACTTTTGAAATGGCCTCCTCTTTTTGATTTCAAAGAGGAATCCCCAATTGTTCTTTTATGGCTATCTTTTCCAAACATAAGAATACATTATGTTACCCATCAAGTTCTCTTTGCGGTTGGGGCTCTGTTTGGTCGGCCACTTCAAATTGATCAGGCCACCGCTGCGAGATCATGACCATCAGTTGCTCATATTTTGGTTAAGATTGATATTACCAAAAAGTATCCTAAAGAAGTTTGGATCATCTCTAAGAAATTTGGGTATAATCAAAAAATGGAATTTGAAAATTTCCCTATTTTTTGCACTCATTGTTAGATCCATGATCATGATCACTCTGAATGCTTTATTTTTCATCCTCATCTTAAAAAGAATAAATTGTCGGATCCTAATCCATCTTAAGTAAATGAAAAAATGAATAAATTCACTTATGTGCCTAGAGCCACTCAAAATGGAACTCACCCTCCTACCCCCATTCTTTTATTATCTAGATTTTGTGGAGATCGAGCTTGGTAAAAATAATGCTTATGAGGTTTGTGAGGAGGCTAATGATGAATTACTTAACATTGCCTCTAATTGTAATATTTTGGCCTCTCAAGACAATACCTTGATTCATATGAACCCTAATGGTGATTTGAATGGGAATTTCAAGTTGGATCAAAATCTCAAAACTAATTCTAGAATTATTCTGAAAAATGTTAATACTTTGATGACGAACCAAAATCTGAAAAGTAATCCTGAAAATAACATGAAATTTGTGCTATTAATGGTGTCACAACCTCTCCTTCTATTACCCTTTAGAGCGATACACATGCTAACCCAATTTCTTAACCCAATTCTGACATTGAAGAAGGGGAAATCACCATTAGGAATGCTTTGATAGATACCGGTCCTTCTCTGAATATCGCAAACCACTCTCTTTCAGATGGAGATACTTTGGACATAGATAGAACTTTTCAAACTTTTATTAAAAAAAATTCTCTTAAAGCTAGAATTTTCACTAATAGCTCCACTAGAACCACTAGATCTTCTCTAACTTCCCATAAATAATTATTTCATGTTTTCTCTTCTCCTTCCTTTTTTTTAGTTATCCTTTTTTCTTTCCTTCTAATTTATTATGATCAATTTATTTATTTAGAATGTTTGGGGGTAGTGGGACTCTCATTGTGTGCAACCGTATTAGAAGCCTTTATCATACTCATAACATAGCCTTACTTGTCGTTATTGAACCATTCATACACTCTTCTAAGATTACCCTTGTTGCTAGAATGTTGGGCTTTCAAAATTTCTTTTATAATATTAGTAATAAAATTTGGTGCTTTTGGAATAATTTAATCAACATATCTGTCCTTGATGATCTCCAACAATTGGTTAATGTTCAAATCTCATTGGGTGAATTTTCTACTCTTGATTCCTTTATGCACCTTGTAATAGAAGGTATCCTTTGGGATAACTTAAGAACCTTTGCCTCCTCTGTCAACAAACCCTGGTTGGTTGGGGGTGACTTCAACACTATTCTCGCTTCCTCGAAAAGAAGGAGAGGTTGTTCTCCTAACATCCACTCTATAGAAGACTTTTCTAATATGATTCTTGATAGCAATCTGATTGATTATGATTTTGGCTTAACTATCGTGTAACTCTAGATTGGCGGCTTGATAGGACCCTCTTTAATTCCCTTTGGATCAATCAATGGCCCCTCACATCTATTGAGCATTTGAGCAGAACTTTGTCTGACCTTGCTCCACTTTTAATTTCTATCAAAACTCCTTCCAGTACACTATCCTCCCCTACCTCTTTTAGATTCCAAATATGTGGATCCAACATAGTGATTTCATTAATGTTATTTCCATTAATTGGATGGCCCCTATTCATCTGGAAAATTCTGTTAAAGGCATGATTCACTTTGGCTTAAGCTTAAAGACTTAAACAAAACCTAAATTTGGTGGAACAAGCATCATTTTAAAATCTTTTGCCAATCTCAAAATATGGAACAATTACTTTGCTCCCTTGAAGATGTTGTGTTAACTAACTCTAATAAGCTTGATGATTTGAAAAGCTAAAGATAACTTGATTAATTATCGAATATGGAGAAAACATCGGTGGCAAAAAGGCTAGCAAACATATTCGATGGTGTGAAATACAAGGTATTTCCATGCTCTTTTCAAAAAAAGGAAAGCCTTAAATTCTATTAAAAAAATAAAAAATATTAACGATAGCTGGAACACTAATAATAATGAAACTAAAGATTATGCCATACAACATTTTAAAAACTTATTAAACAACAACCTTTCTTTGAAGCCCTCTCCAACACACATCCCTCAATGATTACTAATGATGACAACCACTTTCTCACTTCGTCTTTGAGATTAGTAGTATATCAATAGCATGAACACGATTCATTCTTTGCCCCAATGGCTACATGACTCAATTCTTTCAGCATTGTTGGCCTATTATTAAGTCTAACCTTGATGTTGTTGATTTTTTGGACAACCCTTTACCTAGATATTTTCTAGCACTTCCATTGTTCTCATTCCCAAAACTAATAATCTTGATTCTTGGGCATTAGACCTATCGACCTTTGCACCTTCTTTCATTCATTCATTGCTAATAAGATTAGTCAGTTCTTTGCTAAAATTATTTCCAATGTCTTGTTAAAGGTAGAGCTATATCGATTACCTTAAAAGGTGTGATATTGATATTCCTAGAGGTGGCAACATCCCCTGGACATCTCTAAAGCTTTAACAACCTCTCTTCGGATTTCCTCTTTCAAATTCTTCATTTGCTTGGGTTTTTAGATATTTTCATCCGCTTCATCAAAAATTATATTACCAATGTTTGGTTCTCCGTTATCATGAATGGTGAGTCCCTTGGTTTCTTTACTTCGATGCATGGCTTGAGATAAGGAGATCCCCTTTCACCCTCTCATTTTATTATTATTGTTGAATACCTTTCAAGGAGCCTAAATGATCTTTTCTATAAAAATCCTAACAAATTTTTTAGAACTCAAGGCTGTCTTCTTATTTCTCATCTTAGTTTTGTTGATGACTTTATAATCTTTAACAATGCCTCTATTCTGCACATTAAAACTATTAAGAACCTTTTAAATAAATTTTCTCAATGCTCTTTCTAAATGATGGAAAATGTTGTTTCATTCCTTCCTCTAAAATCCTAGTAATAGGATCAACCAAATCTTGAGAATTACTAATTTTACATAACAACTTTCTATTAATTATCTTGCTCTTTTAAAGGGTAGAAAAGATCTCATCTTTTCATGAGCTAATCTAAAATTTCTAATAAAATTTTGTTTGGGAATTCCATTTACTCTCTTTTGGTAGGCTCACTTTGATTAAGAGCACCCTTAACTCCATGCCTTTATACCTCATTCAAACCATTATGCCGACCAATTCTATCATTAACAAAATTGAGCGCCTCCTTGACAAATTTTTTTGGGGCTCTAATAACTCCTCTAAAAGAATGCACTAGATCTCTTGGTATAAAAGTCATGGCACTCTAGCAGAAGGGGTCTTGGTTGTAAGCCAATCAAATAAGCTATCACTACCTTTTCCAATAAACTTTGGTGGATTTTTAAGAGTAACAATAGTCTTTGGGCTAATTTCATGATGTTAAATATTGTGCAGCACCATCTCTCTATAAAAGTGAGCTCTTTTCAATAATATGTGGAATAAAAGTAAGCTCTTGACTTATTCCTTCTTTTCTTTTAAACCTTCTTCCTATCATTCCTAGCAATCAAGATCGGATCCTCTTTAAGCTTTCACATAATTGTGATTTCAACTTTAAAAATGTTTGGATTCACATTAAAGAAGCTCATGATTTTTTCAATGTGTTTTTAAAACTATGGAATAACACTGTCCCTACTTCTTGTACTTACTTGGCGTATTTTGAAAAACTTCATCCCTGTTGACTCCTTGTTGTGGGGTAAAGGTTTTCAATTACCTTCAAAATTCCAATGTTGCTTTCACATTGAGAATGTGAATCATGTTTTTATTAACGGGGCCATCGTTTCTAAAATTTGGATTTGGAATGATGAGCTCTTTAACATTGTCATTTACAATGGCTCCTTAACTTTATACTAGCTTCTTGAAGTTTATTTTGACAATACTATTAAAGGTGACATTAAAGTCATAACTGCTATCACTCTTATTTGGTTCATATGGATGGACCAAAATGATGCAAAACATCGTGGGATCCCTATGAATCACATGAGGATAATTGCTAGAATTAAAAACAAAATTCATGACTTGTTCAATGCCAATCTCATTAACTATAAATAATTCAAAGGTTGTAAATTTGTGGCCAATAAACTGGGATTTAACTTGGCAGATCAACCATACTGTAAAGATGACAAGATTGTCTATTGGGTAAAACCTAATGCTAATACTATTAAAATTAACACTGATAGCTCTGTCTCTCATAAAGGTTCAGGATGTGGTGGCATTTACAGAAACCTTAATGGTAAAGTCCTATGTGCTTTTGCTTACCCCCTTAATTCTTGCTCGTTCTTTTCTTTGAGCTCATGTACAAAGCACTTGAGATTTTCCTTCAAAAGGTTGGCTCTCAATATTTGGATTGAGGTGGATGCCCTTGTTGATTGATCTTTTGACTTCCACCAAAATGGGCAATATAGAATTATCTTCTTCAAAACTAGAGCTCTCCTTACCCAACTCAATTTTAAAATCACTCATGTATGGCATGAGGGTAATGCATGATTACGGCCAATGGGTCTAGATTGGATGGAATAAATTTCTTTGATCAACTAACACTACCTAAACATTTTCGTGGCTTGGTCTAGACAATCTGGGCTCCCTTATCTCAGAAATTAATCTAACCTATTGTATTGACCTGGTTCAATACCTGTTTAACTGCATGATCACTTTCTACTTGTTGTTGTTGTTTCTTTGGTATTTCTTGATGCATCATCCTGATATCCCTTGGTACTTATTTATTGATCTCTGTGGCATGTGTTGTTGGTCTAATTGCCATAACTTTAATTGGGAGCTTACTACTTCTACTACTTTTACTGTTAATGTGTTGATGTTCCTTTGGAATTTGCTGATGCATCATCATATTACTCCTTGTTGGTCCTTTCTTTGAGCTATGTGGCATCTTTTGGTTTAATTATTCCAACCTTGTTTGGGGTCTTCTTCTTGGTAAGATGTTTCTTTCTTTGGAGGGAGATGTATTACTTAATGCTCTATTTTTGTATTTTTGATCACAGGGACAAATTTCTTTCCTTTTTTAAATTATATTTGGGACCCTTGCCTAATGTCTAGTGATATACTTCTATATAAGTTTATGGTTGACCCTAATTTATCGATATTCTTCCCTTATTATGGTTGTAGCCTCTATGCTCCATAACCTTACCTCCACAACTGTGAGATCTTGCAATATCCTTGCCATTATAACTTCTTCTCTGCAGAATTGGAATTATTTCTTGAATTCCAATATTACTGATGCTATGGGATTAGCTACAAGCCTCATATTATATGTCTTGATATATATCAAAGATGACTTTTGTTTAAACCACTTAATAAAGTATGTTGTACCATTGCTCTTTACTGGTTTATCTTATGTAGGGTGCAATATCTGTGTTGATGTTTTAACTATTTGGATTTTTTTTGCCTGTCTGTAGGCCTCTATTAAGGTTGTTGACTACATAGTGGCTTTTGCTTTTCTTCTTGATTTTGTTGTTAGCAATAGGGCTTTTATTGATCTTTACATGTTTGTGGTCTTTCTAAACTGCTGCTATTTTTTATATCTTGGTTCAGCTAGCCTTGGCCAGACCACTTCCCTATCTATCTGGGATTTATCTTATGCATTATCTATTTTGAATGGGTGGTTTTATGGCCAACTCATTGTTATTTTCTATCTTGGTTGTTGGTTGATCTGGATCATTGAATCTTATGTCACATCTCGGGGTTGTCCATCATGTTCAGTAGGGTGCTTTTGGAGTTGTTTTGATGATTGCTTTGGCTAACCTCATATACCCAACCTTCCAGGAGAGAAACCTCAATTTCCTATTTATTTTGTTTATCTTATTGTAGGATTGGTTACTTATTGGCTCTTGATTTGTCTTTCTTTGAGGATGTGGGCTGAGCTGATCATCCTTATCTAGAAGGATATTTATGTTCATTTTCCTTTGAACCCTTTTTGTTTCTATTTTACATCTCTGAATTTTAATTGAGTTTTATATGGTGGGTGTAATAATTGTATTTTTGTTTCCACTATTGGCCTTTGGAATTTTGGGTCCTTTTGCGGTGGTCTTTGTGGTTGTTGGTTTCTTGCCTTTCGATTTTATTACTATTTGTCTTTGTTAACATCGTATTCTTATTGACTTATTTCTTCTTATTTTTCCATCCTCGTTCTAGTCTTGGCGGCCACTTCCCATTCTATCTATTAACTTATGCATTGTCTATTTTGAATGGGTGGTTTTATGGCCAACTTCTGTTTTTTTCTTGGTTTTGGCTAATCGTTCATTGAGTCTTATGTCCCAATTACTATTGCTTACCATGTTTTGCTTTGTTATTTTGTTTTGGCTAACCTCATATACCCAACTTGCGAGAGAAAGCGCAATTTCTGTTCAATTTTATTATTTCATTGCAGTTTGGACTTACTTAATGGCTTATCGGTTGCTTTTGAGGATGTGGCTTTTGCTAGCATCATCTTTATCTAGAAGGATTTTCTATTGATTATCTTTTGAACCCATTTTGTTTCTATTTTACATCTATGCTTTTAATGGAGTTTTATATGGTGGGTGTAATAATTGTATTTTTGTTTCCACTATAGGCTTTTGGATTTTGGGTCCTTTACCAAGTTGTCTTTGTGGTTGTTGGATGTTTCTTGCCTTTGATTTTTTGATTGTTTTTCTATTAACATCACTGGTGATCTCTCTTTTCTATTTTATCCCTCTTGGTTCTATTAAATTGTGCGGATCATTGTGATTATGCTTTTGCTTTACTTGTTTTTAACCTATGTACTGTTTATTCTAAATGGATGGACTTATGGCCGCTTTCTATCTTGTCATGTTGTTGGCGGACTATTAAGTTTCTTTCTAAGCAAGCTACTTAGTGTTATCTCGATTGTCTTTTAATGGAATTATTTGTGAGGCGACCTTTTATTTCTTCTAATCATTGTATTCCCATCTATTCTTTGATAGACTTTTCTTGTGGTAATTTGGTGGGTATCTTTGTCTTCCTTTACACTTGCGGTTTCTAACTTTAACAAGGAGGTTGTTAACATCGCATTACTTACTTTCATTGGACTTCATTTGGAAATATCCATGGGTTGTTCTTGGCTTTTAAGTATATTTATTATTGTCATATACATTTGGGATGGAGTTAATACCATGCTTTTGTATTTACTGGGATTTTATTACATGATCTTTTATTGCTTCTTACCTTTGCTACCTTTGTTGTTTCCTGTGGTGGGTCTTATTCTTTGGTCTCATTAAACCCTATATCTAGTTAAAAATATGGTTGACACGAAAATGATGGCTTTCTTTCATTTGTGTTGGGATTATCATGCCATAGGACCTAATATGATGGCATATATTTTGCATGGGATCCTCTTATCCATTCCGCTCTTTGCTGCACTTTCTTCTACTCTGTATACGACTTTGCTTATGTTTGCAGGTAATAAGGCTCAAAAGATCATCTTTAAATATGCTGTTTGTTGGCTATGATGGGTGATGATATCACTCACTTTTGGTTTTGGTAGTAGCTCTTGTGATGTAACCCTTTTGCTGAAGTTTGGATGCTCATATTTGGATCTGCCCCAACTTGGTGTGACTGAGCCTGAGCCTTCTCTATCACACTTCTTTACTATCATACTCAGATTATGGTGTTTTCAATTATCATTTTGTCGTATTCAAACTTCTTTATCTACAATTTTGCGGGTTCTTCTCTCTTGTCCTCTTGCAGGTTTGCTCCATAGTGTCGTGCATTCTGACATCCTGCAGAGCATTAGCCCTAATCTTCCATTGGCTTTTTATGTTAATCAATTTGTATCTTTTGCTTGCTTTAGTTTTTTTTTCTTTTGCTTTTGCCTGTACTTAGATAGGTGATTTACACCCTAGGCTAATTGTAGCTCTTTGAACAGTAGTTCTAGAATTTATCTTCTTTAAGGAACTTATAACCTACTTTGTGGCAATAAAATTCCCATATGGGGTTCCCCAAAAAAAAAAAAAAAAAACTTAAAAACCTACTAAATAAAATATAATAAACCAAAAAAAGACTAAACCTAAATTAAAAATAAAACCTAAAATAAACCTAAAATAAAACCTAAAACCTAAAACTAAAAATAAAATAAAACATAAACTAAACCAAAAATAAAAAATTAAAACCTAAAACTAAAATAAAATAAAATAAAACTAAAATAAACCTAAACCAAAATAAAATAACATAAACAAAATAAATAAAAAAAATAAAATTAAACTAAAAAAGATAAAATTAAACCTAAATAAAATAAAATAAACTAAAATAAATTAAATAAACTAAATAACCATTTTGTAATTTTAAACAAAAAATATAAATATAAATAAATATTCAAAATCCTAACCCTAACAGAATGACCATAAAAAATGATAAACCCTGCCTACCAAACAAACTACCCTACTCTAAAAACTTAAACCTACTAAATCCAAATGATCATACCACTTAACACTAAATCCATGCTATAAATCTGGCTAACTCTAAACTAAACTAAAACCATAAACTGGGCCCTAAACCATACTTAAACTCCCACCAACCCAAACCACTACAAACCTAAATAAAAACTTAAACCCTGATACCTGATCTACTCTTGCCAACCACAAATATAACCACAAATAAATGACCACTACCCAGGCTCTAAAACTTACCAACATAAAAATATGACCCTAAACCAAAACCAAAGCTTCTACTAAACCAAAAAAAATAAAATAAACTAAATAAAATAACACTAAACTTAAATAAAAAATACTAATTAAAAACTAAAATTACTAAATAAAATAAATAAATTTAAATAAAAAGAAAATAAATAAATATATTATATAAAATAATCTAAATAAAAATAAAATAAAGTAAAACTAGCGATTCTTGGGTTAAAACCCTAAACCACTACTGACCACAAAAATCTGAAACCAAACCTAAACTTAACCCCACAACCTAACCTGAGCCCTACCACAAAACACTAACCAAACAAATCCACCTAAATAAACCTCCACTCCTAAACCTAAACTAAACTTAAACTTAACTCTAAAACCCCTCCCCAAACCTTAAACCTCAAACAACCAAACTAAACTAAACTAAACCTAAACCTACCACAAATAAACTGAACAAACCTAGATCCTAAACCCACTGAAAAAACCTAAATAAATCTAAATCTAAACTTAAACTAAAAATAAAGAAAAATAAATAGAAACTACCAAAATAAAATAAAATAAAATAAAATCCTAAACTTAAACCTACAAAAATAAAATAAAAAAAAATAAAACTAAAACAAAATAAATAAACTTAAAACTAAAAAAAATAAAATAAACCTTAGAATAAAAGTCCTAGATAAAATAAAAACTGAACATAAAATAAAAATAAAATATACCTAAAATAAGATGAAATAGAAATTAAATAAAAAGATAAACCTAAAAATAAATAAATAAAATATAAATAATAAATAAAACTAATATCCTAAATAAAAAAAAAACATAAACCTAAAATAAAAAATATACTAAATAAAATAAATTTAAACTTAAACTAAAATAAACTAAACTATAAATAAACATACACTAAACTTAAACCTAAAGTAAATAAATGAAATAAAATAAATTAAAACTAAATTAAACCTTAAAAAAATTAAACCTAAAATTAAACCTAAAACTAAAAAAATAAAAAAAACCTAAACTAAAAAAAAAATAAAAAATAATTAAATTAAACTAAACTAAAACCAAAAATAAACTAAAATAAAACCTAAACTAAAATAAATAAACTAAAATACATAAAATAAACTAAATAAAATAAAAATTAGACTGAATAAAATAAAAAATAAAATTAACTAAATAAACCTAAACCTACATGTTTACATAATTAAAACCATAAACCTAAATCTTGAACCACAATAAAAAGCTTAAACCCCAAAAAACCCTAAACCCCCAACCTAAACCCTAATAAAAGCATTAACCCTAACCTAAACCACAACCCAAACCCTAAACCCTAAACCCAAAACCCAAACCTAAACTAAAGTAAAAAAATAAATTTAAAATAAACCTTAAACCTAATAAACCAACCACAAACCCTAAGAATGGGAACATTATGGTGAAACATCACCATCAGACTCTGCCAGATTGGCGGTGGAGGCCAACACAAAGGCGGCGGTTATCATAGTAGTGGTGGGGGATCTAGACATGCTGGTGGGTATAGAGGTAGTAGTCGGAGTAGTGGTGGTTGTGGAGGTGGAAGGAGCTACAGAGGTTACAACTGTGGTGGTGAAGGAGGGAGAGATCAGGGATATGATGGTGGACACCGCTACTCGAGAAGCTGGGGTGGTTCTGATGGGAACTGGAGAAATTGAAGAATACAGTTCAACTTGTGGAACTATGTATTTATAGTAGAGTTAGTTATCTAGGTTTTTATTTGCTCTACTACTCATTTTGATCTATGTCATTGCTTGAGTCTTAGACAACTTGGTTGTCTTGATGAAATAAAGAAGAAATGTTGAATATGAATTTATTCTATTAAAAAAATCATAAACCATAAACCCACTAAAACTTGAACCTAAACCAAACCTAATCCCAAACCAACCATAAACCCTAAACCCAAAATCCCTAAAACCTAAACCCTAAACCCTAAACCTAAAACTAAAACCACTAAACTCAACTACTAAACCACAATCCTGAGCCTAAACTACACAAACACCCCAAACACTAAACCATAAACCCAAAATAACTAAATAAAACATAAAAATAAAATAAATAAAATACTAAAATAAATAAAATTATTAAATAAAGGATAAAACTAAAAAAATAAACCAAACTAAAAAAAACTAAATAAATATCAAATAAATGAACCTAAACTAAACTAAAATAAAACACTAAATAAAATAAAAACTAAACCTAAAATAAAAAATAAACCTAAAAATAAAAAAATTAAAAAAAATAAAAAATTAACTCAAAACAAAAAAATAAATAAATAAATAAAAAAAATAAACTAAAAAAACCAAAATATAAAATAAAAAAAATAAACTAAACTAAATAATTAAAATAAACTAATAAAATAAATAAAACCTAAACATAAACTTAAAATAAACTAAACTAAACCTAACCTAAAAAACTAAGCAAAATAAAATAAATAAAATAAGCTAAACTAAACTAAAAATAAAACCTAAAATAAACCAAATAAAAACCTAAACCTAAAAAATAAAAATAAAACTTAACCTAAACCATAAAATTTACTAAAAAATAAATACATAAAATAAAAGAAATAAATGAAAATAAAATAAATTAAATAAATAAAAATAAAATCAACTTAAATCAAAATATAAAATAAAACTAAATAAATAAAAAAATGAACTAAATACCTAATTTTAAATTTAAATAAATAAAATAAATAAAAATCCTATAAACTTTAAAAAATGATCCAACTAGCTAAAATCTAAACCCCACTAAACTACCACACTATCACCAAACCAATCTTAACCACTACTAACCCTGAGCCACTAAAAACCCTACCACACCCACCTAACTAACCCTAGGCCTCATACTTTAAACCACCACTGAGCCCTAATAAACTTATACTAACCTTAACATAACCACAAAATAAGCCAACTCTAATCCTGAGCCATGAGCTTAATAAAACCCAGGCCACTCACTTTAAACCTAAACTAACCTAAAAAAACCCGAAACTAAAACACTAAACCTGAGCCCAAATCTAGTAAAACCTCTACCACTGAATCTATAAAACCACTGAACTCTAACCTGAACCAAACGACCTAATAATGAAACTCTACTGAGCCAATAATGATCCTAAAACCACAATAAACCATAAACTAAAAAAAAAACCACAAACCTAAATAAGACCAAATAAAATAAATACCTGGATTATAAATAAAAAAAAATAAATAAAATAAAATAAATAAAAATAAATATAAATAAAAAACCTAAAATAAATAAAATAATAATATAAACTAAAAATATAAATAAATAAACCTAAAATAATAAAAATAAAATAAAATATAAATAAATATAAAAAACTAAAATAAATAATAAAATAAACTAAAATAAACTGATAAAGAAAAACTAAATAAAATAAACTAAAAAAATAAATAAATAAAAAAACTGAAGATATAAAATAACAAAACCTAAAAATAAAAAATAAAAATAAATAAACTAAAAATAAACATTAAACTAAACTAAAATAAAAAATAAAATAAAAACTAAACTAAAATAAATAAAAACTAAAATAAATAATTTAAACAAAATAAAAAATCTAAAATATAAAAATTAAAGAAATAAAAAAAAAAAACTAAATAAATAAATACTTAATTTTTTTTAAAATAAAAAAACCCAAACTAAAATCTAAACTAAACCTGAACTTAAATAACCACAAACCACAAATCTTAAACCCACAAATCCTAAACCTAAAAACCAAAACCCAAACCTAAACCCACAAATAAACTAAAATATAGTCCTGACTTAACACTAAATACTGAGGCTCCTAAATACTGAATCTAAAGCCACTGATCAAGCTAAAACACTACTGGGCTTACCCAAACCACTGAGCCACAATGACATATAGCACTGGGCAAAACCCCAACTGCCCAAACCCTGACTGGGCCTACCACTACCACTGAGAGAAGCCCTGAAAAATCCTCCTGACCTATCCTGGGCCACCTAACCATACTATGATAAAAATAAAACCTTAACTCTCACTCCTTAAAAAGCTAAAACCTAAATATAGATAAAATAAAAAATAAACCTACCATAAAAATATAAAACAAAATAAAATAGACCTAAAAATAAAAATAAATAAAAAATAAAACTAAAATAAATAAAATATAAAAAAAATAAATAAACTAAATAAATAAAAAAAATAAAATAAAAACTAAAAATAATAAAAAAATAATAAATATAAAATAAAACTTAAAAAAAAATAAACTAAAAAAAAAATAAAATATATAAAATAATAAAACCTAACATTAAACTAAAACCTAAACTAAAATAAAATAAAATAAACATAAACTAAACTAAATAAATAAATCTAAAAAATAAAATAAAACCAAACTAAATAAAATATAAAATAAACTAAAATAAACTAAAAAAAAAAAATAAACCTAAAATAAACCTAAAATAAATAAAACTAAACCTAAATAAATAAATAAAATAAATTACTATAACCTTCAATATAAAACATCTCCATCTTTCATAAAATTTTAAATATAAATATAATAAAAAAAAAATGACTTCACTAAATGAACATAAACTATAACTAGAAAATTTACACTAAAAATAAAACTAAACAAAATAAAAAAATAAAATGAACCTAAAAATAATAATAAATAATAAAAAATAAATAAATAAATATAAATAAACCTGGTTTACTTAATTTTAAAATAAAAAATAAAATGGTAAAAATAATAAATAAAAAAAATCTGATCTTTCCTAAAAACTAAAATAAAACTAAACCAAACCTAAACCCTAAAACTCTAACCTTAAAACAAATACTAGGCCAAACCTAAAACCTAACCACTAAACTCTAAAATAAAACCACAATCACAACCTATCCTACCTACCCAAAAATAAAACTAAAACTAAAACCACAACTTAAAACATAAAAAATAACTAAAAAATAAACTAAATAAAATAAAATAAATAAAAATAAAACCTAAACCTAAATGTTAAAGAAAATAAAATAAAAATAAATAAATAAAACCTAAACTAAACTAAAAAGATAAAATAAACTTAAAAATAAAAACCAGATAAAATAAAAATTAAACATAAAAATAAATAAATATAAATAACATGATTAAATAAAAACTAAAAAAAATAAAATAAAACTATCAAATAAATTAAAATTAAAACCTAAACCCTAAAAAAAACCCAGACCTAAAATAAAAATAAAATAAATAAATAAAAAACTAAAATAAACTAAACTAAAATAAATAAAAGTAAACTAAACTAAACTAAATAAAATAAAATATAAAATAAGACTAAACCTAAACTAGAAAAATAAAACAAAAAAAAAATAAACCTAAAACTAATAAAAAAAATAAATTAAACCTAAACTAAATAAAATAAAAAAATAAAACTAAGCTAAAAAAATAAAATAGAATAAAAAATAAACTAAAAAAATAAAAATAAACTAAAAAATAAAATAAAATAAAGAAAACTAAACTAAAATAAAATAAAAACTAAAATAAAATTATAAACTAAATAAATAGATAAAATAAATAAATAAAAGATAAATAAACTAAAAAACCTGGTTTACTAATTTTAAAAAAAAAAAAAAAAAAAAATAAAATAAAAATAAAACCACAAAAATAACTAAATTAACCACTGCCTAAACTAACCTGACTAAATAAACCCAAACCCAAACCAATCCAAACCACAAAACCCCATAGCCCAAAGAGCCCTAAACCACAGGCCACTGAAAGGCTAAAACTGACACTGACTGATAAAACCCTGAGCCATAAACTATAAAACCCAAAACCCTGATCCTGACTAAAACCACAAAACCAAAGCCACTGAGCCATGACTAACTATGACCTAAACTAAAACTTAAAACCCTAAACTATAACCACTACCTGGATAAAAAATCTAAGCCACTAATGATTGGACCATGAGCCTAAAAATCCTAAACCTTTTAAAATAAACTGAGCATGAAAACCCTCAGTAACCCACAAAGGCAAAACTTAAACTTACATAAATTAAATAAAATCTAAAAAAATAAATAAATAAAAAATAAAAATAAAATAATAAAATAAAATAAACAAACTAAAATCTAAATTTAAACTAAAAAATTAATAAATAATAACTAAAATAAAATAAATAATAAACCTAAATAAAAGAAATAAAAAAACCTAAATAAAATAAAATTAAACCTAAAAATAAGATAAAGCTAAAATAAAATAAAATTAAAACTAAATAAAACCTATAAAATAAATAAAAAAATAAATAAAATAAAACTAAAAACTAACATAAAATAAAATAAAATAAAAAACATAAACTAAAATAAACTATAAAATAAAAAAATCTAAACCTGAACCTAAAATAAATTAAACCTAAACTTAAACTTAAACCCTAAATAAAATAATATAAACTAAAAATAAACCTAAACATAGAAAATAAACTAAAATAAAAAACTTAAACTAAAATGAATTAACTAAAATAAATTAAAACTTCAACTATAACAACAAGCCATTATCCCTATTGGTGTTAGCTACTTTATCCTTCATCTCCATTGTGTCTATTATGTGCCTGCTCATTCAATTCAAGTATACTAAAGTCATTTTTTATGCATCTTAACCATTTCTTTTTAAACTTCTACCTTTCTTAACATAAACAAATCCAATGCATCTACTCTAACTAATTGGATGCTGCTTATGTACCAAACCATCTAAAGCCACTCTCTAATTTTATCTAGCTAGAGCTACTCCAACTTTTTCTCGAACATACACATTCATTTTATCTCAAGAGTAAAGTCACTCATCCACCTTCATCCTATTAACTTAGTCTCCTTCTCTTTTATTGCCAACATTCTGATAAATCATTGCGGTCTATCATCTTATAAAATTTTCACTTAAGTTTAAGCGGTACTTTTCTATCACACAATAAAGATGCATTCCTCCACTTGACCATCTTGAATTCTAATAACATGCCATCTATTTCACCATCATTGATAAAGCCTAAAAGTCTGAACTCACTCTTTTTTTTGACTTGTTCACTAATCACAACACTACCACTTCTCTGACTAAAATTACACTCCATAAAATAAACTAATCTAAATAAAATAAAATAAATCAAAAATAAAAATAAATAAACTAAAATAAAAAAAATAAACTAAATAAAACCAAAAGACTATTTGTTAATTTGAAAAAAAAAACTAAAATAAACAGACTAACTGAACCATCACAGACCACAAATAATAAACCCAAAAACCTTAAAGAAAAACTACCTTAAACACTAAACCTGAGCTAAACCACAAAACCCCAATCTCTCTAAACCACAAACTAACCACAAAATAAAACCAAACCCTGACCCCAAAAAACCTAACAAATGAACCTAAACCTAAAAAAAAATAAACTAAATAATAAAATAAAATAAATAAACATAAACTAAATAAATTAATAAAATAAATAAATATAAACATAAACTAAAACTAAACTAAATGAAAATAAAATAAAATAAAAAAATCAAAACTAAAGTAAAATAAAATAAATAAAACCTTTGAGAAAAATAAAATAAACCTAAAAATTAAAACCAATAAAATAAAAACTAAACAAAATAAAATAAAATAAAAGAACCTGAATAAAATAAACCAAAAAAACTAACTAAAACAAATAAAACCAAAATAAAATAAATAAAGAACTAAACCTAAATAAAATAAGAAATAAAATAAAATAAAAAACTAAAACTAAACCTAAAACCTAAAATATAATAAAATAGAAAATAAATAAAATAAATTAAAAACTAGACTAAACTAAAAAAAATAAAATAAAATTTGAATAAAAACTAACTAAAATAAAACTAAATGTAAAATAAAATAAAATAAACCTAAAATAAAATAAAATAAAACTAAATAAAAATAACCTAAAAATTAAAACCTAAACTAAGTTAAAAAAAAATTAACTAACATAAAATATAAAATAAACAAAATGAAATAAAACTTAAATAAATAAACAAACTAAAATAATTAAAACATACTAAACCTAAATTAAATTAAACCTAAACCCTAAACTTAATAAAATAAAATAAACTAAATAAACTACAATAAATAACTTAAAATAAACCAGAATAAAAACCAACTAAACTGGGAAAATAAAATAAAAAACCTAACAAACCTAAAAATAAAAAAATAAAACCAGAATTAAAAAATAAAACTAAAATTAAAAAATAATCATAAAGCTAAAAATATAAAATAAAACTTAAATAAATAAATAAATAATAAATAAAATAAAATAAAAAAATAAAAAATAAAGAAATAAACAAAATAAAATAAAATAAACTAAATTTTTATTTAAAAAACCTAAACCTATACAACTAACTAAATCAAAACACTAAAAAACAAAATACTAAACAAACCCTAAAAGCAGCATAAATCCAAATACAAATCTAAATCATAAAACTGAAAACCCACAAATAAAACCAAACCTAAGATAAAACCCTAAAACTTAAGTAAACTAAATAATTAAAAAAACACCAACTAATAAAATAAACTAAAATTGACAAAACCTGAACATATGTCAGAACAGTGATCTAGCGATAGGTGAAGCGGAGGTGGTATCGTGGTGGTGATTGGGGATGTGGAGTCGGTGGATATGAGGTGGTGGGTAGTGATAATGTGGTGGCGAGAATCTATATGATGGTGGATCTGTATCGAGGTTGGGGTGGTTACAGTGGGAACTAAAAGAAAGAATGGTCGATCGATCTGCTTATGGGTGTGTCTTTACATTAGAGAGAATTCTAGTTATCTAGGTTTTTGATTTTTTATATATGTTCATTTTTTACATGTCATTGCTTGACTTATAAAACTTGGTGTGTTACTTGGATGATATCGGGAAAATATTGAATCTAAATTTTTTTTTAAAGCTAAACCCAGACACCTACCCAAACCCCAACCAAACCACAAATAAAACCCTATCTAAACCCACAAACCCACAAACCACTAAAACTCTAAAACTAAACCCACAAAACCACTAAACCTAAACCACAAATCTTAAACCTAAACTAAAAACCCCAAACTAAAACCCCTAAACTCTCTAACTAACCCTAAACTAAATGGGTAAATTGACCAAAACTAAATAAAACTTAAAAATAAATAAATAAAAAAACTAAACAAAATAAAATAAAATAAAATAATATAAACTAAATTAAAACCTAAGCGTAAACCTAAACTAAAGGAAAATAAATAAAAAAAATAAAATAAAAACCTAAATATAATAAAAAACTAAAACTAAAATAAAATAAAATAACCAAATAAATAAAAATAAATAAATAATAAATAAACTTAAAATAAACACAAAATAAATAAGAATAAAATCTAAACCCTAAAAAAAAACTAACTAAAATTAAAAAATTAAATAAACTAATTAAAATAAATAAACTTAACCTAAACCCAAAATATAAACTAAACCAAAATACTTATAAAATAAAATAAACAAAATAAACTTAAATTAAAATCAAAAAATAAAACCTAATACTAAAACTTACTAAAAAATAAAATAAAAAACCTAAACCTAAAATAAAATAACAAACCAAAATAAATAATAATAAGACTAAACTAAAATACCTACTACTAAACAAATAAACTAAATAACCAATAATTAGTTTTGTTTAAAATATTATTATTAATTAAATTAAAACCCTGACCACAAACACTAACCTCACTACCCCCACTCTAAACTGAGAATACCACTAATATACCTCCACTAAATGAGCCCAGGCAACTAAACTAAACCTACCACTATCCAAACCCCAAAACTACCTAGCCCTAAAAAAAAAACTAAAATATTGAAATAAAATAATCAAAACTAAACATAAATAAATTTAAAAAATAAAAAATGAAATTAAAAAACATAAACAGCTAAACTAAGCTAAACCTGGATGTAAAATAAATGAAATAAAAAAATAAAAATAAAACTAAAATAAATAATGAAAGCTAAGTAAATTAAAAAAAAAATAAATAAACCAAAATAAATATCCTAAATAAAATAAAAACTAAACATAAGATAAAATAAAATAAACCTAAAATAAAATAAAATAAAAACATTAAATAAAATAAACCTAAAAATAAAACCTAAAATAAATAAAAATAAAACTAAACCCTAAAATAAAAAAATGTAAACCAATAAACAAAATAAAATAAACCTAAATGTAAACTAAAATAAAGTAAACTAAAATAATAAAATAAAACTAAACCTAAAATAAACTAAATAAAATGTTAAAACAAAACAAAATAAAATAAAGTAAATAAACTAAACTAAAAAAAATAAACTAAAATAAAATCCTAAAACTAGACATAAAAATAAAATAAAAAAACTAAACTAAAATAAAAAAAAATCTAAACTAAAATAGGTTAAAATAAAATTAAACTAAAAAAACATAAACTAAAAACCTAAAAATATGCTAAAATGAAAAACCTAAACTAAAATAAATAAACCTAAAATAAATAAACTAAATAATAAAAATAAATAAACCTAAATAAAAGAAAAAATAAAATTAATAAAATTAATAAAAAAACTAAATAAACCTAAACCTGGGTTTACTTAATTTTAAAAAACAAAAAAAAAACCCCCAAACCATAAAACCTAAAATAAATCCTAAACCCTAAACCACAAACACTAAACTAGACCACCTCAGACTAAACCTACCAAATGGTAACCTGATTGGGCCAACAAGTCCATAGTGTACTTGGTAGTGTGATGGAGCTTTTTTAATAACCTTATAGGATGATTTGGTTTATAACAGTGAGAATCCCCGAAGATGTTGATGTTCTAAATGCTTATAGTAATGGCTAACTCAGATAAGAGCCTCAAATTTGGCCGTTGTTAGTGTGATTAGAAGATGATATGAGAATCTCATCACATCTGTCTAGAGAGAACTATTCCTACCTTTCTAGAATAGAGATTATGGTTCTTCTCCTCTTTGAGAGGAACCATCAAAGTACATCTCCCTGGTGAATGCTAGTATCCCTAAGTTAATGATTTGTTCATGGAGATCATCACTAAGCGAGAGTTTCGAAGTGGGTGTCTAAGAAATCTACTAGCGCTTCCTTTCCGCAGGAGTATGAAGGTAATGTCAAAATGTGAGAGGATCATGGAGAATGTTGTACTATTTGGATAGCATCGACTATGTGATCTTATATTAGATTAATCTTAGAGATTAAGTTCACCTTTAATGAAGCATGTAGTGTTGTAGCTTTTGGAATGCAAAGATTAAAGCTAGGCAATGCTTTTCAATGGGTGGTTAATTAGCTTAGGGATTAGATGATGGTTGAGGTAGTAGAGTGTGTTTTCCTTCCCTTCATCATTGGCTTGGCCAACAAAGCAAGCATAGTGTAAAGTATGAAGGTTTGAGAGATAGGGTTGTCGAAATTAATGGCAACATCAAGTAATGCTTGATGTCTTCAAAGGCATGCTCACACTGTCATCCCACGAACTTGCCATCCTTTTTTTTATAAGTTGGATATGCAACTACCCTTAGAATTATTTGAGTTGAGTTAAAATTTTATTGGTGGCATTTCTAATATCGCCTTGATCTTCTCCAAATCAATTTCAATTCCCTAGTGTGGGACAACAAAACTAAGGAATTTTCCTGAAGCTACTCTGAATGTACACTTCAGGGGGGTTAATTTTGAGGTTAAATTGTCTTAACTATTCAAAAACTACTTTCAAGTCAAAGAGATGGTCTTTCTTTTCTCTACTTTTAACCATGAGATCATTGATATAACACGACTTGATGATGAATGAGTTCATCAATGATTAGTCATAGCGTTGGTATGTAACCGTCATTTTAAGTCTAAAGGCATGACCTTATAGCAATAGATTCTTATCGGGGTTTTAAGTAATGTTTCTTTCATCTTGAGCCATCTTTATTTGGTAATATCTAGATGAGCCATCCATGAAAAGAAGCGCATGAGATAAGGAAATGTCCATCATTTCACGAGATTGGAAGTGGGAATTCATCTTTTGAACATGCCTTACTTAAATCCTTAAAATTGATGCATATGTGAATTTGGCCATTCTTTTTCTTAACTAGGATGATACTGGCTAACTAGGTAGGGTATTTATCTTCTTGGAGGAAGCAAGCATCAATCAGTTTCTTAACTTCATAAATGACTATTGTTTTTATGTCTAATCACATGCATCTAGGAGCTTGCTTGATAGGGTTAGCGAGCTCTATTACTGGACTACTATGTTGTCAATCACATCTCTTCATAACACCATAGTCACGAAATTAAATTCAATAGCTAACTAAGTCATTGGTTTCAATTTCATTCAACAAATAATGATGTATTAGTGGATCTTCTTGATTCTAAGTTGATTTCCTTAAGCTTTGTCAATGGTTGACTTGATCTCTTCTTGAACTTTGGTAGTGCATCTTTGACTTCAAAATCATCTAGATCATCGAAGTCTCTAAGCATAACTCCTCATATGAGTTAATGTGATTTGAAAAGAACCTAATAATTCCAAATGATTGGTAATCACTAAGCAGTAATCATCATCATCGACTGGGCCTATTGTACTGAATCCTAGTCTTGGTCTTGATTAAGAGCTTTATATTTATTCTTACATATTCTCTCGAAGTAGTCTGACCTATGCTTTGATGAAATATGTGGGATTAACCTTTTCTTTGCTAAATTATGAACACAAGACAAGCACTAATCAAAAGGTAATTCTATTAAATCTTAATATGACTAATCCTCAAGTTTTACATCAACTTCTTTACTTGAGGATGATGCTCCCAAAAAGAACCTCTGAGTCTTCACACTTGTGGATGACTTAGGGGCTTCCTTAACTACCAAACCCTCAACTTTTTGAGAGAAAAGTGTGGTTAGAGCTAAGGTTCCCAACTGATTCCTAACTATTTCACATATAGACTTGGATACACTTATGCTTTGGTTTGGAGCCTAATCTTCATCACTGTTTAGCTCAAGTGTCACCTCCAAGGAAATCTACTATTAAGAAGAGCTAGTTGGTGTGCTAACCATATAAGACTCATCCTATGAACTAGATTCTAAGTCTATATGGATAGAAGGTGTACTACTGATAGCTGGGACATATCATCTATTTGGTGGCCAATAAGGAGGTTTTCCACCCCTAGGATTGCCTACAGCGGCCTCTTCCTCTACTTGTGGAGGTCAAGTCATCCCTACCATATGTTTGAATGGAGTAATGAGCTGTGGGTGGAATCTAATGTCAGGCTCCACTTCCTCCTCCAAGTATATTTCCACCCCCTTTTATTTTTTTTTCATTTTCTATTTTCATTTCATTTTATTTATTTCTTTCTTTTTCTTTTTATTTTTATATTTCTTATATTTTTAAACTTTAACCAAGTTCACGAGAATAAACTTATTGATTTTGAGGGAGGTAGTAAGCCGCATCCTCATATATGCCAATCTCATGAACTGTAAATAGCTTGAGATCTCCTTTGACACATTAGACGATCCCACCTCTCATGAACTTCATACACTGATGTAGAGAGGATGGAACTATGTTGTTCTCTTGTATTCATGGTCTCCCAAGCAAAGCATTGGAAGATGTATCAAAGTCTATAATGTGAAACTTTGCTTGGTCTAATCATCTATCTCCAAGGGAAACACTCTACAGCTAGCTATTGACCTTACTTTTGGAGTATGGATTCAATCTTTCCATCTTAGACTAGGAGTCTTCTAGACACTAAGACTTCCCTAGTCATAAGACACACAATTAGGTAAACATTTAACTAAGCAAGACTTAGAAGGGTTAACCATAGGATTAGGTTATGCCTTAGGGATTAGGATAATCCACACCCTACAACCCAAACCCAATCCATGTTCACCTTCTCACCACCAAACCTCAAGTTTAATTCAAACATCAAATTCAAATCCAAATCCAAACAAATTACAAATGATTGAAGCCCATGATCAAATCCAAACTTGAAACCCTTCCTAAGCCATATGACCTATCCCATGGATAAATCTTAATCCAAATAAATCCAAAATCAATTGATTTTCTCATAATCAATTTATATCTTTAATCATCTTCTAAATATAAATCAAATCTACATTCAAATGATCACAACTAAATAGAATTAAATCAAAACCCTTCCTAAGCCATATGACCAATCCATGGACTTAGCCAAATCTTAATCCAAATAAAGTCAAACTCAATTGATTTTCTCACAAATCAATCATATTTTCAATCATCTTCACAAACTTAAATGAAATATACATTTAAGTCATCAAAATTAAATCAAACCAAATCAAAATCCAAACTAAACCACATGACCCAACTCCATGGACTTAGCCAAATTTCTTCATTCCAAACCCCAAATTCAATTGATTTTCTCATGAATCAATCATACCTTCAATCATATTCACAAATATAAATGAAATATACAATCATCAAGCCAAACCAAAATCAACCCAAGTCAAACCCAACTTAACCCTTTTGACTTGAAATATTCAAATGAACCAAAACCCATTTGAACCCAAACCAATTGTAATTGAATTTATATATCAATCCCAAATCCATATATAAACTCAACTATCAAATCAATAAAATCAAGCCAACTAAACCCAATTGGTCCACTTGACCAAAAGTGGCCAATTTGACTTATTTAAGCCAAGTTCTAATCCTACCCAAATTGGATTGAACCAAGCAGAACAAAACCTCCCATCATGATTGTTGATCACCTAGGTTGATCAATTATCACAATTAGGTCAAACCAAGTCAACTTGGTCATTTGACCAAGTCAACCCCTTAACCCATATGAACCCCAAGCCAAATTGCAACCAATTCCTTGAAACCAATGATTCATACCAAATCAAAATCAATAATATTTGAATATGATTTGACCTTTAATTGAGTCAAACTAAACCAAATTGATTGTAACCAATGGATCAAATTCATTCAAAATTGATTGTTGAACTTGACCAAAGTCATCATTGGACCCAATTGAACTCGATTGACCTACTTAGCCCAAATTGACCTAAAGGTTCAAGTTGGCCTAAATCAAAACCAAATTCAAATTAATTGAAACCAAAACTATAATCATTTTCAATTGGTCAACTAAACCCAAACCAACACCCAAGCCAATTTTCCAATTTGGTCAATTTCAATTTATTTGAAATGAATTCAAATGAGCAAAATCAAATATAAGCCAAACTAAACCAAACCAATTAACCAAAACATCCCAAATAATCATATGAACTTGGCCCCAATCCTTGGTTTGACCAATTTGACCAATTGGTCAACTTTACCCAAACTAACCCAATTTGACCTAAATGAGTCAAATTGAGCCAAACCTAACCAAATCAACTCAAATTGACTTGAAATTTGGGCTAACCCACTTTTGGCTCATTTCAAATCTACCCAAATTAAATCTAATGCTAAATGATCATTCTACCCTTGGGTCAAGGGCATCACATGAGACAAATCACCCATGTAAATGATCATTTTTAATCCTTAGCCACTTGGTACTCTCCCAATGGTCCACCTAGGCACCTAGGACGCCCGACCCAGGGGTGGTTGGGTTATGACCCATGGGAGGTTAAATCACCTCACTCTCCCCATTGGAGCATTTGAAACCCATAGGACACCCATGATTCCTCCTTGGCGGCCGACTCCACCCCCACAACCAAGGCTAACTCCTCCTTCACCCACCCATGACTCAAGATGGTTAGACACTCAAAGAATTCATTCATATGACTGCCACTAGAGCCATTCCTAGCTCCCAAGCTTGTTCCTCGATCAAAAATGCCATTCCATCCATCTTAAAATAGGACACTCCCATTTCCAACCTAACTTACCCATTTCTCAATCAAACTCAAATTAACTTTGCACCTTTCCTAGGCCTCGAACAAGAATTATATCTAAGCTTCTTGAGCAGTAGGACTTGATCAAAGTCGAGCTCCAAATCATCGGTTCGTGGCCTTCCTAGTGAACATCGAGGAATTGACCCAATTATTACTCAATAAGGATTCATCTCCACTAGATGAAGCTTCTTCAATCGTTTGAGCCATCAGTCTTGATATCCAATGAGGTATGCTTCCAAAACTGATCTTTAGGCAAAAATGGGTTGGAGCTTTTTGAAGAAAACTTGCATCTCATGTGATCTTGACCATTGGATCCCATCTGATTGATGTTGTGAAGGTGTGGGATCCTTTTGGTTGATTGAGGTGGTAAGCTTCGATCAAGTGAGCAATGGGCGACAGACTCCATTCTCCCTCACTCGTGTGATGTTAGATCACCCACCATCCCTTCCATGTGATCAAAATGGATGATCATGATTAGATCCACTAGATTGATCGATTTAATCCTATTAAGTATGAATTAATTGTAGCCGATCTTAGATCAAATGGTAGATGAAAGCACCCACCTCACACATAGGCTGAGTCGGATAAGTTTAACTAGCCAATCTGCGGCATGTGAAAGTATTCGCATTAGCATGCCATGTGGCACTAATAGGATTATGCTTTAATTAGGTAATTAATCATTTTTAATGACTAAAACTTCTAAGAATCATAAAAAATTATTGAGAAATAAAAAAAGCAAATAAATACTTATTTTAAAGGTATTTCATAGGAGAATTAATTAAAATAATCTTAACTAATTTTGAATAGTAATTAAGGTTTAATTACAAAGTTAATTAGCTTAATTAATTCTTAATTACTTGAGCAATTAATCCCAACATTTATGGGTTAATTTAACGGGATGACCTCTGCCTCCAATGATTTTCTTGGGATTTATTCCTCACTTAATTAGGAAAATTGATTAATTAAAGATTAACTACTCTTTTAAGTGAATTGATGATTAATTAATTTCATGAATTGTAATAAATTAGTTAATTAAGTTTATTAATCATTATTCAATAGTAAGTGAACTAAGGAATAGGGTTTGGATCCCTTTCCCTAAGTTCATTTCACACTATTTTAAAATAAAATTAATTGAGATTTAACTAATTAATTACATCACTTACTCAAATTGAAATCATAATCACATCAGCTTAATTAATTAAATCATGGGGTAAATCTTTGGTGTTTAATAACTAAAGAGTTTAATGAAATTATGGTTAGTCCATATGTGTGGGAAAACTATTAGAGTAATTAATTAAGTCCTTTAATCTAGTTAAATATTTATCATGAGTCAATTGCATTAGGCCACTTTTATTTTTTAGGATCATTACAAGTTTATTTTCATGCATATCATGTTGTCTCATAATTATTTAGTAAATTACTTTAAGGTGAAATAGGTAAGGGTAATTAATTCATCTAATTAAGGTTTCAACTTAATTAACTCATAAAATCAACTTAATTACATTTCCTTAAATTAAATCAAATTATTAATGTGGGAATGGATTTAAAACAACAAGTGATGATTTCTCTTCTCCTCTTTAAATAAAATCAAATCCAAAACCTAATTAATAAAGAAGCTTTGGTTTGCTTTAAATAATCTTATTTGATTTGATTGTCCTTAAGAACTAGTTTGGTTGAATGAATCACATGCTTGTATTTGATTGTACTCTTTCCAATCATGTTAAATTGGTATGTCATTTTAATTCATGAATCCATCTTTTCAAAATCAAGTAAAATAAAATGGATTTCTTTTATGTAAGTTTGCATATTTTGATTTAATTTAATATATGGATGACTATTATCACTATTAAATACAAATGTATTTTTCAAAGGCTTATAAATGAATAATAATATGTGTTATGATGCTAGTTATAAATACATAAGAAATGGATGTGCTTATAGCTTAAGTGTATGAATGTTGAGTTCTCTTTCCTCTATTCATGTGTTGATTTATATAAGATTGAATGATAATGGGTATATAATCTAGATATCCCGAGAACATGAGGCTTTAGTTAGCCCCAAGGAGGTTATTTGATTATCTCGCTTCTTTATTTTAACAATGGCACAAACCCATTTGATTTCACTCTTATGTATTTCAACATTAGAATCTAGATAAAGCTTTAATTAATATATATAAATGATTCAATAAAAAATATACAATCATATGCATGTTACATGTGATGGAAAAAAATGATTTAATATATGTCATGTGGTAGTAATTGAACTAAATTAATCTTAAGATGCCTTTCATTTTGAAAAGGATTATTTAAAGTGAACCTAAACTTAGGATTAATTAAATCATTTAATAAGCCATTCACTAAAGAGAACTAAATCAAATTAATATACTTTAGAAAGTGACTTAAGGTAGGGATGAAAGAGGGCAATCCTCTTTTCCTCTCTTTATAACACTTTGTTGCTAAGTGTAATCAAATGAAAGAAAACACAAACTAAAATTCTCAAATCAATTAAACTACTTCAAGTGAAATCAACCTTTCTTGTTAAATTGAATCCTTTTAAACAAAAAAAAAATGCAACTAATACTAAGACTTACCACACAAGCCTTAATACACACATTAGAATTAAGTCACCACTTCTAGCTCTAAGTTAATATAATTATAGTTATTCTTTCATATTCTAGGTTGTATAAGGGTAGACCTTGGCAACCAATTTTTTATCTCTTCGAGTTGTATGTTGGTACCCGACCGCAACGTCCTTTTATTCTTTTACGATAGTTTATATAGTTGTTTGATGTTATGTTAACAATGAGCATTAGGATGGCATGCTTTTATAGTTTCTTAAATGATTGATTGTTTAATGTGTGGCTTGGATACGATTAGGCTCTTAGAATAAAAATAACATTTCTAACCAACTAATCACTCATCTAAATTTTAAACAACTCATAATCATCATAAAACTAAGACATAAATAAGATAATTAAAAGATTTAGCAACCCCTTAGTTGTATGTTTGTATGTTTCACATCAAGCATGCATATTCTTTCTCTCTTAAACATGAAGGATCTCCATCCTTGCACTATAAAAAAATGGTAGACCTGTGAGGGCATCCCTTGTGGTGGAGAACAGCTTCTTTTAGCTAGTTTGACCATAACCTATTTCATTATGCATTTAGGTCCTCTTGCCTTGTTCATTGAATCCTCTCAACATCATCCTTTATTTTTAGAGTTTGGAGATGTTGATCCTCAAGTAGGCAAGGGTTCTTAGACTCATAATGTTCACTGTGACACATGGGTCAGCAGAACTCTAGATAGCACAGTATCACATCCATCCTTGTAATGTAAAGAGGAGGTTGTCTCTCGTCCACAGGAGTAAGTCTTCATTCTTGAATGTGAGTAAATAAAACCTAAACTACAATAAAAAAAAACCTAAAAATAAAAAAATAAATAAACACAAACCTAAACTATAAAATCTAAACAAAAATAAAAAATAAAATAAGCCAAA
>CM038226.1:108653819-108694186 GCA_021442155.1 Cymbidium sinense
CACAAAAGAAAAGAGGATCCGAGTTAATCCCCGTGAAATTAAAGATTCGGCATCCCATTTGATGGAACAAAGTCTTTTCCAAAGAGAGTCTCTCTCTTTATAGGGCAAATGAGAGGGTGCTTACCCGCAAGATGAATACCATGAAATTAGCCCATAGACTATTGTTTTTCCTAAAATTCCACCAAAGTTTATAAGAAAAAGTAGTGATAGTTTCCTTGATTGGTTTACATCCAAGACCACCTTCAGCAAAAGTGCCACAAGTTTTATACCAAGAGGTCCAGTGCATTTTTTTAGAAGAATTGTTAGATCCCCAGAAAAATTTGTTAATGAGCCACTCAATTCTATTAATGGTAGAGTTGGTCGGCACAATGGTTTGAATGAGATACAAAGGCATGGAGTTAAGGGTGCTCTTAATCAAAGTGAGCCTACCACCAAATGAAAGTAAATGAAATTCCCAAACTGAAATTTTATTAGAGATTTTCTAGATTAGCCCATCAAAAAGGTGAGATCTTTTCCTTTAAAAGTGGAGCACCAAGATATTTAATAGAAGTTGTTGTTGTTGAAAATTAGTAATTCTCAAGATTTGGTTGGTCCTATTGCTATATTTTAGAAGAAGGAATGAAACAACTTTTGCCTTCATGAGAAAAAGACTTTCATTGCCAAATTTATTTAAAAGATTCTTAATAGTTTTAATGTTAGGAATTGAGGCATTGCAAAAGATTATAAAGTCATCAAGAAAAACTAAGATGAGATAGAAGACCACCTTGAGTTCTATAAAACATCCTAGGATTATTATAAAAAAAGATCATTTAGACTCTGATAGATATTCAACAAAGAATAATAAAAAAAGATGGGATAGGGGATCCCTTGTCTCAAACCATGCTTCAAAGGGAAAACCTAAGGATTCACCATTCATGATAATAAGAACCAAACATTTGTAATGCAATTTTGATGAGGATAAAATAATCAAAACCCAAGCAAATGAAGAATTTGAAAGAGGAAATCCCAAGAGAGGTTGTCAAAAGCTTTAGTGATGTCCAGTTTAAAAAGGATGTTACCACCTCTGATAGAACGTCAATGTCATGAATCACTCTGTGCTAGAAAGTATGTTATCCCGGATATAACTCTACCTTTAATGCAAACCCGATTTGGTTGGGGAAATAATTTTAGCGGCAGGACTAATTTTATTAGCAATTAATTTAGCAATGAGTTTATGAAAGAAGGTGCAAAGGCTGATAGGTCTGAAATTGCCCCAAGATTCAGGATTATTAATTTTGGGAATGAGAACAATGGAAGTGCTAGTAAAATATTTAGGTAAAGGGTTGCCCTCAAAAAAATAGCAACAACATCAATAAGGTAAGTCTTAATAATAGGCCAGCAATGTTGAAAGAATTGAGTCTTGTAACCTTCAGGGCCAACAACAGAATCAGTATTCATGCTATTTAGAATACTGCCAATATCAGGTTCCGTAGGATGCAAACTGAGCAAGTGGTTTTCATCATTATAGATCGTAGAGGGGATCAGGTGTGTGTTGGAGAGGGCTTCTAAGGAGGAGTTGTTGTTTAATAAATTTTGAAAATGATGTATGATAGAATCTTTAATATCATTATTATTAGTAATCCTGGTGTCGTTATCATTTTTAATTTTTTTTAATAGTGCTTAAGGCTTTCTTTTTTTTAAACAAAGCATGGAAGTACTTTATGTTTCTATCACCATCAGCAATATGTTTGCTAGTATCCTTTTGGTGCCAGTAGGTTTCCTTCATATTCTGATAATTAATCAAGTTATCTTTAGCTACATTGAATTCATCAAGCTTATTAGAGTCAGTCAAAATAGTATCTTCAAGAGAGCAAACAAGTTGTTCCATATTTTTGAAATTAGCAAAAAGATTTTTAAATGATGCTTGTTCCACCAATTTAGATTTTATTTAAGTCTTTTTAGCTTAAGCCAAAGGCGAATCATGCCTTTAATAATTATTAGATGAATAGGGGCTCAAAATTAATGGAAATTGAATTTATGATGGATCCACATATTTTGGAATCTAAAGGGAGTAGGGAGGATAGTCAGTGGAGGATTTTTGGAAATCAAAAGTGGTGCATGATGGTAGATAAAGTTCGCTTAAATGTTCAATCAGTAAGAGGCCATTGATTGATCCAAAGGGAATTAAAGAGGGTCCTATCAAGCCACTGCCAAAGTCGAGAATTATGCCACATTTAGTTAGAACCCAAAAAGCCAATATCAAACAGATTACAATCAAGAATCATATTAGAAAGGTCTTCTATGGAATGAATGTTAGGAGAGCAACCTCCCCTTCTTTACGAGAAAGTGAGAATAGTATTGAAATCACCACCAACCAACCAAAGATTGTTGATAGAGGAGGCAAAGGTTCTTAAGTTATCCCAAAGGATGCTCCTACTAGTTCTATTACAAGATGCATAAATAAATTAACTAAGAGCGGAAAATTCACCCAATGAGATTTGAACATTAACCAATTGATGAAGGTCATCAAGGATAGAGATGTTGACTAAATTATTCCAAAACACCAAATTTTATTGCTAATATTATAAAAGAAGTTTTGAAAGCCAAGCATTCTAACAGCGTGGGTGATCTTAGAAGAGTGTATGAATGGTTCAATATAACAAGTAAGGCTATGTTATGAGTGCAGGCTTCTGCGGTTGGAAATGAGAGTCCCAATACCCTAACATTCCAAAGAAGAAAATTAATCATAATAAATAAGAAGAAAAAGGAAGAAGATAATAGAAGGATAAAAAAACAAGAAGAAGAAAAGACACATGATGTAATCATTTATGGGAAGTTAGAGAAGATCTAGTGGTTCTAGTGGAGCTATTAGTGAACATTCTAGCTTTAAAGGATTTTCTTAGTAATAGTTTGAAAAGGAATATCTATGTCCAAAGTATCTCCATCAGAGAGTGATTTGTAAAATTTAGAGTAGGACCGATTGTCAAAACATTCCTAATTATAATTTCCCCTCCTTCACTATTAGAATTAAGATGAGGAATTGGGTTAGCCTGAGTATCACTCTGAAGGGTAGGAGAGGGAGAGGTTGTGAAACCATTAATAGCACAATTTTCATGTTCAATTTCAAAAATATTTATTAGATTTTGTTCGACTACCAAAGGATCGACATTTTATAGATTTTGTTCTTTCAACAAATGTGCACTTTCAGAATTAGTTTTCAGATTTTGTTCTGACCTAAAGTTCCCATTCAAGTCACTAGTGTTCATATGAGTCTCGACGGGTTCACTAGCTAAAAGGCATAAGGCAGAATGAATCAAGTTATTATCTAGAGGAACCAAATTATTACAATTAGAAGCAATAATAGGTAAGTTATCATTGGCCTCCTCATGAACCTCATGAGCCTTATTATTAACCTACTCAGAATGCTCTCCAATAGACAAATAAGTAGATAGTAATCCCTTTTGAGTGACTTTAGGCACATAAGCCAATTTATTGGTTTTTTCATTTGCTAGAGTGGGATTAAGATTTGACAGTTTAATCTTTTTAAGATGAGGATGCAACACAAAGCATTCAGAATGATCATAACCATGAATCTTACAGTACATGCAAAAAATAGAGAAATTTTCAAATTCCACTTTTGATTGTAACCAAATTTCTCAGAGGTGATCCATACTTCTTTAGGATAATTTTACATAATATCAATCTCAACTAAAATACGACGGCCGATGGCCATGATCTCAGGTGGCACTTAATTGAAGGGGCCTACCAAAGAGAGCCCCAACCACAAAGAGAACTTGATGGGTAATGTATTCTCATGTTTGGAAAAGCTAGCCATAAAGGAACAATTGGGGATTCCTCTTTGACATCAAAAAGATGAGACCATTTCAAAAGTCTCATTTGACAATTATACACAAAGTAGGAGCTATGTCATTAGATAGCTGAATAAGGGTATGCCTAAGATCAATCAATCCAGTAGTGAAAATGCCAGAGCTTTAGGCTATGAAAAAAGGATCGGATGTTATCAAGAGTCGGGCGATGTAAGGAATATTTACCAACTAAAGAGAATTCAAAAGGCTTCACCAATTTTTCCACGTCAAGATTTGAGCACATTATAGCAGGCATTCCATGAAAAGATGTTGAAATCAAATTGACCGAAGCATTAGAGGAACTATTCTTACCAGATAATGTGTCCTTGAAGGACTTAACAGTAGGCATAGTAATGGATGGAGTTGGATCCATAATACCTTGTAAATCAGAAGCCCTAGCCGATGCCTCCAAGTTCGAAGAGCTCGGTTGCACGGAAAGCGGCGCCTCCACCATTGAAAGTGCAAGGGACACTCATATTAGCAGCCAAATAGAGACCAAAAATACAGAAATTATGATCGAGGAGGATCAAAAATTGTCCCAGCTACAAGGAAAATGTAAGGGAACACGAAAGTGCCAGAGAGCGCCACAGCCTAGCGAAGGTTGAGAGAAAATTTTTGACATGCAAGGGTTTTTTATTTTTAGGATTGAGGTTAGGGTTTAGGGTTTAGGGTTTAGGGTTTAGTTTTTAGGCATTAGGGTTTAGGGTTTTTAGGGTTTATGGTTTAGGGTTTAGAATTTAGAGTTGTAGGTTTAGGGTTTAGGCTTTAGACTTTACGATTTAGTATTTAGGGATTTGGGTTTAGGATTATTTTTTTAGATTAAGTAAATCGGTTGGTTTAGATGTAAGTAGTTTAATTTTTATTTATTTTAGTTTTTTATTTTTTATTTAGGTTTATTTTTTATTTTTACTTAGTTTAGTTTATTTATTTTAGGTTTATTTATTTAAGTTTAGATTTTTTATTTTATTTCATTTTTTAGGTTTAGGTTTATGTTTATGTTTTTTTTTTAATTTTATTTTCTAGGTTTAGGCTTTATTATTTTTATTTTTAGGTTTAGATTTAGGTTTTATTTTATTTTTTTAAGTTTAGCTTTTAGGTTTTTATTTTAGGTTAATTTTTAGGTTTTATTTTTTAGATTAAGTTTAGGTTTATTTTTAGTTTATTTTATTTTAATTACTTTAGGGATTAAGTTTAATTTATTTTATGTTTATTTTTAGTTTATTTTATTTTATTTAGTTTAGGATTTAGGTTTAGTTTATTTTAGGTTTTGGTTTAGGATTTTTTTATTTTAGTTTACGTTTAGGTTTATTTTATTTTTTTATTTTAGGTTTAGGGTTTTTAAGTTTAGGGTTTAAGTTTTATTTCTTTTTTATTTTTTATTTTTTTAGGTTAGATTTTTATTTAGGTTTTATTTTATTTTATTTTAGGTTTATTTTATTTTTAGTTTTATTTTATTTAGGATTTTTTATTTTAGGTTTATTTTATTTTATTTCAGTTTAGGTTTTATTTATTTTATTTTAGTTTTGTTTTTTATTTTTTATTTTATTTTATTTTTAGGTTTAGGTTAAGTTTAGGTTCAAGTTTAAGTTTATGTTTTAGTTTAGGTTTTATTTTAATTTATTTTATTTTATTTAATTTAGATTTAGGTTTATTTATTTATTTTATTTTTAGGTTTTATTTAGTTTAGGTTTAGGTTTTTTAGTTTTTAGGGTTTGGGGATTAGGGTTAAGGGTTTAAGGTTGGTTTATTTTAAAGGAAATTAGGGATATTTTATTGCCATAAAGAAAAGGTACAAAGTCCTTAACAAGAGTAAATCTCTATGCTAATGCTCAAAGAGCTAAAATATGTCCTAAAGAGATAAACCTCCTAACTACTACAATAATTAAGTAAAGAAAGCAAAAGAAAAATATCCAAATAAACAACAAATGAAAATCCATGTAAGCAGCAGCCAACTTCATTCTTTTGATGCCAATAAGATCCACCTGAAAGAGTCTTCTACCTTGTAAAAGAAATATGCAACATACTTTTGGAAGAATGAGTACAATTAATCAAGAATTAAGAGTAAGAGCATATAAAAGGAGTAAAGTAAAGAAAAAGCTCAGGCTTAGTTTCAATCATCTCAATGAGCAACGATATATGTAAGAATCCAAACTTTAGGAGAAGGGTTACTATTACAAATAGTGTTACCAACCAAAAGAAGAAAGAGTGGGAAACATTAAGGCCATCATTGCCGGAATACCTCATTTTACACATTATCCAAAGATGGTCCTCCACCAAGCCTACAAATTCCTCAAAATAGCAAATATAACAGCCAAGCACCAAGCCACCAGAATAATCAAGCTTAATAAGACAACTAGGCAAGCAGCCCGCAAGGAAGGTAGAAAAATAGTATGAGCACCACCAGAGCCTCCACCAAAACTGAATAACCAATTCAAGAGGAACAAGCATCATGACATGGGTGACAACACTAAAAAGATACAACACAAGAGCAAAAAGGAAAACCTTAAGTGCTCAAATCCTTCATCCATCGAATAGAAAAATTAAGCCTAACAGCAAGAGGGGTGGGGAGCAAGGCTTCCATTCAAATAGGAAAAGGGTGTTCTATTACAGTTAAGAGAGGTGAGACCAAGTAGGGGAAACTAGAAGAAAATAATCATAGAAAGACAACCAGCAGTTTCCCAGAGCAGTCACCAAAAGAGCAGGAAAAAATAGCCAAAGTAGGACTCCTCCAACCAGTCCAGCCAGCCATCCAACAAATCCTCCTAGCCAACCACCTCAATGTGAGAAGATCCAAGTCATCAAAATAAAATACATCAGCATTAAAACCAATAGCAATCATCAAGCCAGAAACATCCAAAATAACTCAGGAAGGGGTAGATAAAGACAATACCCTCAAAACCCAATCTAGGCAAAGAAAAAACTAGTCCATAAAGGTAGAAAAACTATCTAACAACAGAAAGATATAGGATTTATTTTTTATTTTTTATTTTATTTTATTTTAGGTTTTAATTTTCATTTTATTTTATTTTTTTATTTTCCTTAGGTTTAGGTTTATTTATTTATTTTATTTTGATGTTTTATTTAGTTTAGGTTTAGGTTTTTAGGTTTTCAAGGTTTAGGGTTTAGGGTTTATGATTTAGAGTTTTAGGGTTTAGGGTCTTAGGCTTTAGGGTTTAGGGTTATGGTTTAGGGTTTAGGGTTTAGGGTTTAGTGTTTTCTTTAGGGTTTAGGGTTTAAGTATTACATTTAAGTTTAGGTTTAGGTTAGCTTAATGTTTAGGTTAGTTTAAGATTAGTTTAGGGTTTATCATTTAGTATTTAAGGTTTAGGGTTTTTGGGTTTAGGTTTTAGGGTTTAGGGTTAGTTTAGGATTTAAGGTTTAGGGTTTTAGGGTTTAGGGTTTAGGGTTTAGGGTTTAGGGTTTAGGGTTTTAGGGTTTAAGGTTTAAAATCTAGTGTTTAGGGTTAGGGTTAGGGTTTAGGGTTTAGTGTTTAGTATTTATGGTTTAGGGTTAGTTTAAGTTTAGGGTTGAAGGTTTATGGTTTAATATTTAGTGTTAGATTTAGGGTTTAGGGTTTATGGTTAATTTAGGGTTTAGTGTTTAGTTTAAAGTTTGTTTAGGGTTTAGGTTTAAGTTTAGGTAGTTTAGGGTTTAGGGTTTAGGGTTTAGGGTTTAGGTTTAGGTTTAGGAGTAGTTTATTTTAGGTTTGAGTTTAGGTTTTATTTATTTTAGCTTAGTTTATTTTAGTTTAGGTTAAGGTTTATTTTATTTTTATTTTAGGTTTAGGTTTTTTTTAGTTTAGAGTTTAGGTTTTATTTTTTATTTATTTTTAAGTTTTATTTTTAGGATTATTATTTAGGTTTAGGTTTTTATTTATTTTTTTCATATTATTTTAGGTTTATTTTATTTTTATTTTAGGTTTAGTTTATTTTTATTTTATTGTCATTTTTTTATTTATTTTATTTTAATTTAGTTTTTATTTTATATTTTATTTTCTTTTTAGGTTAAGGTTTAAGTTTAAGTTTAGGTTTATGTTTTAGTTTATGTTTTCATTTCATTTTGTTTTTTATTTTATTTTGATTTATGTTTACTTATTTTAGGTTTTATTTAGTTTAGGTTTAGGATTTTAGCTTTTTAGGGTAATGGTTTAGGGTTTAGGATTTAGGGTTTAAGGTTTGGGGTTTATGGTTTAGGGTTGTACTTTTTAGGGTTTAAGTTTTAGGGTTTAGGGTTTAAAGGTTTAGGGTTTCGGGTTTAGGGTTTTGGGTTTAGAGTGTAGGGTTTATGGTTTATGCTTTAAGGTTTAGGATTTTAGGGTTTAGGGTTTAAGAATTAAGGTTTTGGGTTTTTAGGGTGTATGGTTTTTTAGGGTTTAGGATTTAGGGTTTAAGGTTTTGTATTTAGAGTTAGTTTTATGGTTTAGTGATTTGGGTTTAGGGTGTAGGGTTTTGGTTTTTGGGTTTAGGGGTTACGATACTGGGTTTTGGGTTTTTAAAAAAAATTAAGTAAACTAGTAGGTTTAGGGTTTAAGGTTTAAGGTTTTCTTTTCTTTAATTGAGAACAAATTCAGATTCAACATTTCTTCATGTTGATTTCATCAATCGAAGTATCACCCCAAGTTTTCTATGACACAAGTGATATAGATAAAAATGAGCACCCATAGAGCAAATAAAACCCTAGATTAGTAGAACCATCTCTTATAAGACACCTCCATAAGCATCGATCAAATCGATCGTTCTCGGTTCTCCGGTTCCCATCAACCACCAGCATCTCAAGTAGCGGGATCCATCATCATATCCACGATTTCTCCCTCGCCACTTGTAACCTAGGCTCCTCACCTTCCATAACCACCACTACTCTTACCACCCTCTATCCATGAGCACCTCGGATCCCCCCACCACTACGATAATTGCTTTGTCTCCACGCTAGATCTAGACTGATCCTGGTTGATGGTGATATTCTTGTCATCAAGGTTCTGCTCATTCTTAGGGTTCAAGTTTAGGTTTAGGTTTATTAGGTTTAGAGTTTGGCTTATTTTAAGTTTAGGTTTAGATTTAATTTATTTTTGTTTAGTTTAGGTTTAGGTTTATTTTATTTCATTTATTTTATTTTTATGTTAGGTTTAAGGCTTTTTTTTTATTTTAAGGTTTAGGCTTTACTTTTTATTCATTTTTAGGCTAATTTTTTAGGTTTAGGTTTTTATTTAGTGTTTATTTTATTTTATTTTATTTTAGGTTTATTTTATTTTTATTTTACGTTTAGTTTTATTTTATTAAAGTTTTATTCATAGTTTTATTTTGTTTAGTTTAGTTTAGGTTTTTCTTTTTTTTTATTTTATTTTATTTTTTATTTTTATTTTATTTTATTTTTAGTTTTTGTTTTCATTTTATTTTATTTTTTTTATTTTCTTTACATTTAGGTTTATTTATTTATTTTACTTTTAGGTTTATTTAGTTTAGGTTTAGGTTTTTAGGTTTTCAAGGTTTAGGGCTTAGGGTTTATGATTTAGAGTATTAGGGTTTAGGGTCTTAGGCTTTAGGGTTTAGGGTTATGGTTTATGGTTTAGGGTTTAGGGTTTAGTGTTTAGGCTTTAGGGTTTAGGAGTTTTAAGGTTTAGGGTTTAGGGTTTAGGGTTTAGGGTTAGCTTAGTGTTTAGGCTTAGTTTAGGGATTAGGGTTTAGGGTTTAGGTTTTAGTCTTTTTAGGGTTTTTGGGGTTTAGGGTTAGTTTAGCATTTAGAGTTTAGGGTTTTAGGGTTTAAGGTTTAGGGTTTAGGGTTTAGGGTTTTAGGGTTTAGTATTTTTTAATTAAATTAAGTTAATCAGTTGGTTTAGGTTTAGTGTTTAAGTTTTTATTTATTTTTTATTTTACTTTGTTTTAGGTTTATTATAGGTTTATTTTATTTTTATTTTATGTTTAATTTTAATTTAATTTAAGTTTTTATTCTTAGGTTTATTTTATTTTATTTTAGTTTAGTTTAGGTTATTATTTATTATATTTTAGTTTATTTTTATTAATTTACTTTATTTTATTTTTTAGTTTAGGTTTAGGTTTTAGTTTAGGTTTTTTAGTTTATTTAAGTTTTAGTTTTATTTTTTATTTTATTTTTAGGTTTTATTTAGTTTAGGTTTAGGTTTTTATGTATTTAGGGTTTAGGGTTTGGGGTATAGTGTTTTAGGATTTAGGGTTATGGTTTAGGGTTTAGGGTTTAGTTTAGGTTTAGTGTTTAGGCTTTAGGGTTTAGGGTTTTCAGGGTTTAGGGTTTTGAGGGTTTAGGGTTTAGGGTTTAGGGTTTTAGGGTTTAGGGTTTAGGGTTTAGGGTTTAGAGTTTATGGTTTAGGGTTTATGGTTTAGGGTTTTAGGTTTAAGATTTTTTAGGGTTTAAAGTTTAGAGTTGTATGCTTAGGGTTTAGAATTTAGAGTAAGTTTTAGGGTTTAGGGTTTAGGGTTTATTATTTAGGATTTCGGGTTTAGGTTTTTTTTTTTAAATTAAGCAAACCATTATGTTTAGGTGTATTTAGTTTTTTTTATTTATTTTAGTTTATTTTATTTTTATTTTTTTAGGTTTATTTTTTATTTTTATTTAGTTTAGTTTATTTATATTAGTTTATGTTTTTTATTTTAGTTAATTTTTTAGGTTTAGGTTTAAGTTTATTTTTTAGTTGAGTTTTATTTTTATTTTATTTTTTAGGTTAAGTTTTATATTGTTATATTTAGGTTTAGGATTAAGTTTTTATTTCTTTTTTGTAGGTTTAGGTTTTAGGTTTTTATTTTAAGTTTATTTTTAGATTTTATTTTTTAGTTTAAGTTTAGGTTTATTTTTAGTTTATTTTATTTTATTTATGGTTTAAGTTTAGGTTTAGGTTTAGTTTAATTAAGGTTTAGGTTTGGGTTTATTTATTTTAGTTTATTTTATTTCTAGGTTTATTTATTTTATTTTATATTATTTTATTTAGTTTAGCTTTAGATTTTTTAGTTTAGGGTTTGATTTTATTTTTTATTTATTTTTTTAGGTTTTCTTTTAGGTTCATATTTTAGGTTTAGGTTTTATTTAGTTTTATTTTATTTTATTTTAGGTTTATTTTAGTTTTGTTTTACGTTTAGTTTTTATTTTGTGAAGGTTTATTATTCTTAAGTTTATTCTATTTTTTTTAATTTAGTTTAGGTTTTTCTTTATTTTTTTAGTTTATTTTTATTATTTATTTTATTTTATTTTTTGGTTTAGGTTTAAGTTTTAGTTTAAGTTTTTATTTTATTTTATCTTATTATTTTATTTAATTTTAGATTTTATTTATTTATTTTATTTTTAGGTTTTATTTAGTTTTGGTTTAGGTTTCTTAGGTTTTTAGGGTTTAGGGTTTCATGTTTTAGGGTTTAGGGTTTTAGGATTTAGGGTTTAGAATTTAGTGTTTAAGCTTTAGGGTTTAGGGTTTTAGGGTTTAGGGTTTTGGGTTTTGGGTTTTGGGTTTAGGGTTTATAATTTAAGCTTTAGGTGTTAGGGTTTTTAGGGTTTAGGGTTAGTTTAGGGTTTCGAGTTTAGGGTTTCAAGTTAGTTTAGGGTTTCTGATTTAAGATTTAGTGTTTAGGTTTAGGTTAAGAGGTTTAGGATTTAGGTTTAGGTTTTTTTAGGTTTAGTTTTAGGTTATTAGTTTAGAGTTTGGGTTTGATTTTAGGTTTAGGGTTTAGGGTTAGAATTTAGGTTGAAGTTTTATTTATGGTTTAAGGTTTTTTAGGTTTAGGGTTTAAAACTTTAGTTTAGTATTTTAAGTTTAGGGTTTTAGGTTTAGGATTTAGATTTAGTTTAGGATTTAGGATTTAGGACTTAGGTTTCATTAGGTTTAGGTTTAGGGTTTAGTATTTAAGGTTTAGTGTTTAAGGTTTAGTCTTTAGGTTTTAGTTTATAGTTTAGTTTAGGATTTAGGTTTCTGGTTTAGGTTTAGGAAATTTTAGCAGGTTTTATTTTAGGTTTAGTAGTTTAGGGTTTAGGTTTAAGTTTAGTATTTAGGCATTAGTTTAGGGTTTTAGGGTTTAGGGTTTATTTAGAGTTGTGGGTTTAGGGTTTAGGCTTTCTTTAGGATTTAGTATTTAGGGATTAGGGTTTAGGATTTATTTTTAGATTAAATATAGGTTTAGATGTATTTAGTTTAATTTTTATTTATTTTAGTTTTTTTTTTTTTTTTATTTAGGTTTATTTTTTATTTTTACTTAGTTTAGTTTATTTATACAAGGTTTATTTCTTTTAGTTTAGGTTCTTTATTTTATTTCAATTTTAGGTTTTAATACTTCGTTCAGTTACGTATTGCTTATTTTTTATTTATTTTATTTTTTTTATTTTAAGGTTTAAATTTAGGTTTTATTTTATTTTTTTAGGTTTAGGTTTTAGGTTTTTAGTTTAGGTTTATTTCTAGGTTTTATTTTTTAGATTAAGTTTAGGTTTATTTTTAGTTTATTTTATTTTAATTAGTTTAAGGATCAAGTTTAGCTTATTTTATGTTTATTTTTAGTTTATTTTATTTTATTTAGTTTAGGATTTAGGTTTAGTTTATTTTAGGTTTAAGTTTAGATTTTATTTATTTTAGTTTAGGTTTAGGTTTATTTTATTTTTTTATTTTAGGTTTAGGATTTTTTATTAAGTTAAGGGTTTAAGTTTTATTTGTTATTTATTTTTCAATTTTTTTTTAGGTTTACATTTTTATTTAGTTTTATTTTATTTTATTTCAAGTTTATTTTATTTTTAGTTTTTATTTTATTTAGGATTTTTATTTTTAGGTTTATTTTATTTTTATTTCACTTTATGTTTTTATTTATTTTATTTTAGTTTAGTTTTTTATTTTTTTATTGTTTATTTTTTAAGTTTAGGTTAGGTTTAGGTTCAAGTTTAAGTTTTTGTTTTAGTTTAGGTTTTTATTTTGCTTTATTTTATTTTATTTAATTTAGGTTTAGGTTTATTTATTTTATTTTTAGGTTTAATTTAGTTTAGGTTTAGGTTTTTTAGTTTTTAGGGTTTAAGGATTAGGGTTTGGGGTTTAGGGTTTAGGGTTTAGGGTTTAATGTTGGTTTTTTTAAAGGAAATTAGGGATATTTTATTGCCATAAAGAAAAGGTACAAAGTCCTTAGTAAATCTATGCTAATGCTCAAGAGCTAAAATATGTCCTAAAGAGATAAACCTCTAACAACTACAATAATTTAAAGAAAGCAAAAGAAAATATCTAAATAAACAACAAATGAAAATCCATGTGCGAACTTCATCAGTTCTTTTGATGACAACAAGATCCACCTAAAAGAGTCTTCTAGCTTGTAAAAGAAATCTGCAACATACATTTGGAAGAATGACTACAATTAATCAAGGATAAAGAGTAAGAGCATATAAAAAAAAGTAAAGTAAAGAAAAAGCTCAGGTTCAGTTACAATCATCTCAATGAGCAACATTATATGTAAGCATCAAACTTTAGGAGAAGGGTTACTATTACATAGCTACCAAAAGAAGAAAGATTGGGAAACATGAAGGCCATCATTGCTAGAATACCTCATTTTACACATTATCCAAAGGCGATCCTCCAAACTACAAAATCCTCAAAATAGCAAATATAATAGCCAAACACCAACACCGAATAATAAAGCATTATAAGACAACTAGGCAAGCAACCCACAAGGATGGTAGCAAAATAGTTTGAGCACCACCAGAACCTCCACCAAAAAAGAATAACCAATTCAAGAGGAACAAGCATCATGACATGGGTGGCAACACTAAAAAGAGACAACACAAGAGCAAAAAGGAAAACCATAAGTGCTCAATTTCTTCATCCACCAAATAGAAAAATCCAGCCTAACAGCAAGAGGGGTGGGGAGCAAGGCTTCCATTCAAGTAGGAAAAGGGTGTTCTGCTACAGTAAAGAGAGGTGAGACCAAGTAGGGGAAACTAGAAGAAAACCATCATAGAAAGGCAGAGTTCCCAGGGAACCACCGGAGGCAGAAAAATAGCCAAAGTAGGACTCCTCAACCAGGTCAATAAGCCATCCAACAAATCCTCTAGCCAACCACCTCAACGTGAGAAGATCCAAGTCATCAAAACAAAATACATGATTAAAACCAACACATCATCAAGCGAAACATCAAAATAGCATGAGAATGGGTAGAGAAAGACAATAGCCTCCAAACAAAATCTAGGCAAAGAAAAAACCAATCCATTAAGGTAGAAAAACTAGCTAGCTACAAAAAGATATAGAGCCCATTTAGACAAATAACAAGCCAACAAATAAAAATAGCTACAAGAAAGGTACCTAACCTAGCCACCAGTAGCCAAGGCCCAATAATAGCCATATAGCAGTCATCAAACTACCATTTCAGAATAATAGCCAAACCCAAAGCCACAGTAGTATAGGAGGAGGTCTGACACATAACCAAAAGAATCCAAATAGAAGTAGTCAAACCAACCACCCCTACTCAAAAAATAGAGCAAATAATTTGTCGACCACCTCCACCATGCTAAAATCAAGCTAGAGATAAATCACCTAGAACAACTATCACCGACCAAACAAAATTATGAGCCAACCTAGTTAGCCAACAAAGCCACATATTCAACCATTACAATAGTAGATATAGGTTTGTAGGTAGGCCAAAAATAGGCAAAATCATCTGAGAAAGAAATTCCTATAGCTACCAAAGCCGCAACCCAGAAGAAGGAAATAGGAAACAACCGAGGGATAAAGTTGGTAAAATCCCAGCTAGACAGTTAGCAACCACCAAGCTGAAAAAACTAAAACACCTTAGGTTGCACTAACAAAATCATCGGGGAGCAACAACTAGGCTAGAATAAAATAAGAGTTGAAAACAAAACCCAAAGAGGTAAAATTAAAGTTCACCACAACCCAAATAGGGTTTAACAAGGCCAAGAAAAAAAATAATCAAAAAATAATGATAAAACTAATCTAAGAATTTATAATGTGAGATAAGGCAATCGGTATTATCAGTTAACTAAAGCTCTTAATAATAATTTAGGCAAAGTTTGGTTGTTAAATAAAGTTAACTCAATCAAGTTGGCACCAAAATTAGCTAAATAATCATCACAAGCATTACCTTGACATAGGATGTGGGTAATTTTAAAATAAACTTGAGAAAATAGGATTTTTTTTGTATGATCGAGAAGATAAAATAATTCAACATCCCTATTTCTATTAGAATTAAAATTAAGAAATAAGAGAGCATCAACTTCATTCTAGATGTTGTGGAAACATCAATTTAAATAAATTTCAATTGCTTTATTAACAGCCATAAGCTCGACAAAGAGAATAGATCAGGCTTTGAGAGGGTAGGCAAAATCACAGATGTCAGTACCTTTATAATCCCTAAGGATACCACCATAGCCATATTTATTGGAAGCAACAGAACCATCTGTATTAAATTTAATCACATTATCATTAGGTTTGATCCAATGGATAATTCTATCACCTTTCTGAGAGTCAAGATTAGGCAGAATGATACACAATTTTTTAGCCACAAATTTGTAACCTCTAAAATGAATGTTACTAATAAGATTGGCATTAAAAAGAGCATGAATTTTTTCTTTAGTTAGCGATCTTTTATGTTTCATAGAATACCATGATATTTAGCATCATTTCTATCCATCGGATGAACCGGATAAGGGTAATAGCAATTAAAACTTTTATATGACCTTTTATGTTTTTTGATATAGGCTTCCAAGTTGATATAAAGAAAGGAACCATGAAAATAGTTGGAATTAAATAAATCATCATACCAAAACCATAATTTTGAAGCAATATCACCATTTGATGTCATGATTTACATTTTCAATATGAAAGCAACAATATCACTTTGAAGGTAAATAAAACCCTTTAGTAAAGAAGAGTCCAAAGGAATATAGTTATTCAAAATCCTCAAGCTAAAATTAAATAAGAATGGGAATGATATTGTTCCAAATTTTAATAAAAACATTACAAGGGTGTTGTTTATGTCTAATAAAGTTCTTAACCTCTTTAAGAACAAAATTGCCATTATGAGAAAGTTTAAAAAGAATTTGATCAGGTTTGCTAGAAACAATGGGAATATTTCTAAAATTGTCAAAACTAGAAATACAGATATAATTCTCAAGTTTATTTTAATTCTGATTGTTGTTGAGCCAAAAATAATTAACTTTGATAGTAGTAGTATAGTTGATATATAATTGGGTGTTAATCGAACCATTGCCAATCAAATTGTCTTACCAAAAGAAAGAAGAACCCTACTGGATACCCCAAGATATTAATGATCCAGCAACCCATTTAATGTAACAAAGCCTTTTCCAAACTCGAGAGTCACCAACTTTATAAGCATAGTTAAGAGGGTGTTTTCCTTGACAATATTATTTCATCATAAAATTAGACCAAAGGTTATCATTCTTTCTAAAATTCCACCGAGTTTATGAGAGAAGCAATGATAGCTTCACTAATAGGTTTGTAACCAAGAGCACCATCACCCAAAGGTCCACAACATTTATGCAAGATGTCCAATGCATTCTTTTGATAGAATTATTAGAGCGCCAAAATTTTTTTTTAAGCAAACGATCAATTCTAATAGAGTAGCATTAGTGTGAATAATAGTTTGAATCTAATAAAGAGGCATAGATTTAAAAGTTCTTTTAAGGATAGTGAGCCTACCGCCAAAGGATAGTAAATGGAATTCCCAAACAAATATTTTATTTGTAATTTTTTGAATTCACTCATCAAAAAGGTGGGAACATTTCAGGCCTTTAAAGAGTAGAGCACCAAAGTACTTAAAAGGTAAGTGTTAATGTTTAAAATTTGTGAATGAAGGATTTGATTGATTTTATTATTGGTGATACAAGAGGATGTGATAAAATAGCTTTTCATATCATTGAACGAAAGGCCTCTTTCTCTACCAAATTTATTTAAAAAATTTTTAAGATGCTTGATGTGATGAGCATTGCAAAAAAATAATGAAATCAATGGCAAAACTTAGATGGGAAATAGGGACACCAGGTTAGTACATACTAGGATTTTTTTTAAGAATAAATCATTGATGCTCTAGATAAGTACTCAGCATAATAAATAAAGCTGGAGATAAAGGATCCCCTTGTCTTAAGCCATGGGAAGGGAAAGGTACCCAAGGCTTCTCCTTTAAGAAAAATTGAAAACTAGGCATTATTAATACAATTTTCAATAAAAAGAGTTAAGTTTCTAGAAATCCCAAATAAATTTAGAATATGAAAAAGGAAACCCCAAGAGATGTTATTAAAGTCTTTGGTAATATCAAATTTGAAAAGAATGTTTCCCCTCTAGTCTTGGCATCAAGATCATGAATTAATTCTTGGGCAAGTAAAATATTGTTAGAAATAGATCTACCTCTAACAAAACTAGTTTAGTTTAGAGAGATTATTCTATTGAGTAAAGGACTAAGTCTAATTGTAAGGATTTTGGAAATCAGTTTATTGAAAAAGGTGCAAAGACTAGTAGGTCTAAAATCACTCCAAAAGTTTGGGTTATCCTTTTTAGGTATGAGAATAATAGAAGTACTAAAAAAATATCTCAAAAAAGGATTAGCATTTAAAAAAATAAATCACTACCTCAATCAAATCATTTTTAATGATAAACTAGAAGTTTTGAAAAAATTGAGTAGTGAAACCCATCGGACTAGGAACAGAATCAAAATTCATGCTATTTAGAAATTAAAATTTTTCATCTTCATTAGGCACGATGGTAAACAAATCATTATCATCATTACTAATAATATAAGGAATCAAGTACAATTTTGAAATTGCTTCATAAGGGCAATTCTTATTAAGCATATTTTTAAAGTAATCAATCAATGGATCTTTAATATCATTTTTTCAATAATTCAAACACCATTTTTATTTTTAGTTTTTAGAATATTATTCAAGGCTCTCTTTTTATTAAACAAAGCATGGAAATACCTAGTATTCCTGTCACCATTCCCAATATGTTTACTACTAACTTTTTGGCACCAATAAGTCTGTTCCATATTTTAGAAATTGATAAGTTTATCTTTAGCCTCAGTCAACTCTATAAGCTTAGGAGGATCAGACATAATAGAGATTTCAAGATCACAAACCAACATGCCCATGTCTTTAATATTAGCAAAAGGTTTTAAATAATGCTTGTTCCACCAACCAAAATTTTGTTTATGTATTTTAAGTTTAAACCAAAGTCTATTCATCCGCCAAAATGAATTATCAGGATGTAAAGGGTCCTTCCAATTTTTAGTGACAACATCAATGAAATCAATCTAAATCCACATGTTCTAGATTCTAAAAGGAGAGTTATTAAGTCTATCAGAATTATATTTAATAGAAACTAGAAGAGGAGCATGATCAAACACGATTCTTCTTAAATGATCAATAGAAGTAATTGGCCATTGAGTAATCTAATGAGTATTAAAAAGAATCTTGTCCAACCTTTGCCAAAGTCTAGAGTTTTTCAAAGTATAATTAGAACTCTTAAAGCCAATATCAACCAAATTGCAATCAAGGATCATATCGAAAAATTCTTCCATAGAATGACTATTAGGAGAGCAACCACCACTCCATTTAGAAGAAAAAAGACTAGTATTGAAATCACCACCCACAAACCAAGGTTTGTTTATCTAGGTAGTAAAATTCCTCAAATTGTCCCAAAGGAGATTTCTACTAGATCAATAATAGGATGCTTATACATAAGAGCCCAAAACACAATAGTCACCATAAAAATTTGTGGATTAACAACTTGTTGAAAATCATCAATAATAGAAACATCAACAAAATTATTCCAAAAACACCAGATCATATAACTAACATTACTATAAAATTTAATGAAGCTGATCATTCTAGCAACATGGTTAATTTTATTAGCATGAATAAGAGGTTCCAAAATAATTAGTAAAGAAATATTATAAATATGACAAAGATTTCTAATGCGATTGTGAATAGAGAGGGTACCAATCCCTCTAACATCCCAAACAAGAAAATTAATCATAATAAAAAGAAAAGGGGGTAGGGGGTGAGCAAGGTTTAATTAAGAGAGGAGTGGGAGGCCGTAGCTGATGTAGTATTTTTGGATAATTTGGGAGGGTAATTTTTAACAATTTTTATTCTTTTTAGCATGATAAGTTTGAAAACCATTTTCTTTTCCTCTAGAATCATCATCCGAGTAAGATTTAATAACATTAACCACTAATTTAGAGGACTTCTCCAAGTGTTTGGGAAATTCACCCTCTTCCAAATCTAGATTAAGTTGAAAAGTAGGATTAACATGAATATCAAGATTTGAAATGAGAGGCGTGATGATTTATAACCATTTAAAGCACAAATAGTTAAATCGGATCAAATATTTTCAACATGTGGACATCATTTAAATCCTCAGAAAACTTCATTTTCATCGATCAAAGCTAGCATAGATGCGGATAGAATCAAAGGAAACAAAATCATCATCCAATAATTTTGAAAATTTTTTTTATTCTGCATTAGAAATTTTCAACTTTAAAGAAGAGATAAAGGTAATTCATCCTTCCCATTCTAAAATCAAAAACCATATCAATAGTAGAGCCAAAAGCGGTTCAACATGAATAACTTTGATATTTAATGAATCAACCTCAATTGCATCCTTTAAACCATTCTTAGGATCCGAGGCTATTTTTTGAACATATGTAGGGATCGGCTTATGACTAGGAGCAATATTTTTTGGGACGATTTCACTTTTTAAATGGGGATGGAGAATAAAACATTTTGAATGAGCGTGGCCATGAATTTTATAATGAAAATAAAAACTAGAAGATTCTCCAATTCAAACTTTTCTTAATACCCATATTTTTGAGCCAATCTAATCTTAGGCTAGTTTTAGTTATGTATATTTCCACTAGGATCCGAGCCACGGAGGGGAAAGATTGCTCAGCGATAACTTGATTGGTTATAAAGGCGACAAAAGAGCCCCAACAATAAAAGCACGATGAGTAACAAATGGATGCACATATTAGGAAGAGATAACCACGGGACAATAAGAGATTACTCCTTAATGTCAAATAGTTGTGACCACTTCAATGAGCGCATTTGACAATTGAAGATGGAGTAAGAATGATGAAAAAATACATGAATAATCCGGATCATTAGGGTTGTATCAAATTTTTTAACAAGCGAGCATTGAAGGTTTGTACAATTCAACATCCACATGAAAGCTCTAAGTTTATTTTATTTTTATTTTATCTTTATTCTAGGTTTAGTTTTTATTTTTAGTGTAGTGTTTGGGTTTTATTTTTTATTTATTTTTAGGTTTATTATTTATGTTTTGGATTTTATTTAGTTTTTTATTATAGGTTTATTTTATTTTTTCTTTTTTTATTTTAGGTTTTTATTTTTTTATTTTAGTTTAGGTTTTATTTATTTTATTTTACTATATTTTTATTTTTATATTTTATTTTATTTTAGGTTTATGTTTTAATTTAATTTAATTTTTCAATCTATTTATGTCTTGGTTTTCTATCTATTTTATTTTATGGTTTATTTACTTATGTTTAGGTTTTTTTTTTATGATTTAGGGTTTAAGGGTTTATGGTTTAAGGTTTAGGGTTATCTTAGGGTTTAAGTTAGTTTAGAGTTTAGGGTTTAGGGTTTACAATTTATGGTTTAGGGAAAATTTAAGATTTAGGGTTTAGGGTTTTTTTTGGGTTTAGGTTTTAAGTTTAGTCTAGGATTTAGGGTTTAGGGTTTGTAGGTTTAGGGTTGTAGCTTTAGGTTAGGGTTTAGGAAGTTTTAGGGTTTAGGTTAAGGTTTAGGGTTTTGGATTTGGTCAGGTTTAGGTTTTAAATTAAGTAATTTGGTAGATTTAGTTTTATAGTTAATTTAGTTTATTTATTTTACTTAATTTTATTTTTTATTTCTCTTTAGGTTTATTTTTTATTTATTTATTTTAGTTTAGGTTTTTTATTTTAGTTTAATTTTAAGTTTAGGTTTAGGTTTAGATTTATATTTTAATTTAGTTTTACTTTTATTTTATTTTTTAGCTTTAGGTTTTATTTTTTTGTTTTAGGTTTATGTTTAACTTTATATTTTATTCCTTTAGGTTTAAGTTTTGGTCATTATTTTAGGTTTATTATTAGGTTTTATTTTTAGTTTAGGTTTAGGTTTATTTTGTTTTTTATTTACTTTAGGGTTTAGTTTAGTTTATTTTGGTTTAGGTTTAGGTTTTATTTATTTTAGTTTAGATTTTATTTAGGTTTAGGTTTATTTTATTTTATTTATTTTAGGTTTAGGTTTTAAGTTTAAGGTTTAGGTTCATTTTTTATTAATTTTATGTTTTATATTTGGGTTTATTTTTTTTAGGTTTAGGTTTTAATTTAGTTTTTATTTTAATTTATTTTAGGTTTATTTTATTTTATTTTTTTAGTATTTATTTTGTTTTAGGTTTTAGGTTTATTTATTTTTTAGTTTAGTTGAGGTTTTATTTATTTTATTTTAGTTTAGTTTTATTTTTTATTTATTAAATTTTTAGGTTTAGATTTATGTTTAAGTTTAAGTTTAGATATAAGTTTTAGAGTTGGTTATTATTTTATTTAGGTTTTAGTATTTTATTTATTTTATTTTTAGGTTTTTGTTTAGTTTAGTTTTAGGTTTTTAGTTTTTTAGGGTTTAAGGTTTAAGGTTTTGGGTTTATGGTTAGGGTTTAGTGTTTTAGGGTTTAGGATTTACGGTTAGGGTTTAGGGTTTAAGATTTAGGGTTTAGTGTTTTGGCTCAAGGGTTTACAGTTTTTAGGGTTTAGGGTTTAGGATTTAGGGTTTAGGGTTTAGTGTTTCAGGGTTTAGTGTTTAGGGTTTAGGGTTTAGGGTTGTAGATTTAAGGTTTAGGGTTTAGTGTTAGTTTTAGTATTTAGGGTTTAGGGTTAAGGATTATTTTAAAATTTTTTATTTTATTTATTTTTATGGTTTAGGGTTTAGGGTTTCAAGTTTATGGTTTATGTTTTAGGTTTAGGGTTCAGGTTTAGTTTATGGTTTATGGTTTTTGGTTTTTTTTAAATAGAGAATAAATTCTGATTCAACATTTCTTCTTTTTGATTTCATCCATCAAGTAAACCACCAAGTTCTTTAAGACACTGGCGACAACATAAACAAAAATGAGCGCATGAGCAAATCAAAATCCTAGATAACTCTTATCAAGACACACTTAGTGGTAGATTATGACCACTCTTATTTCTATAGTTCCCATCGAACCACCTTGGCCTCTCAGTAGCGGGATCACCATCATATCCCGTTTCTCCCTCCACCAGTCAGCTATAACCTCCATCGCTCCTCCCACCTCCATAACCACCACTACTTCGATCACAACCTCCATATCCACCAGCTCCTCTAGATCTAGACGAGGATGTTCTTTCCACCAAGGTTATGCCCATTCTTAGGGTTTAGGGTTTAGGATTTAGGGTTTAAGGTTTAAGGTTAAGAATTTAGGGTTTAGGGTTTAGAGTTTAGGGTTTTTAGTTAAGTAAACCATTAAGTTTAGGTTTATTTAGTTTATTTTATTTATTTAGTTTATTTTATTTTTTATTTTTAGTTTAGTTTATTTATTTTTTGGGTATATTTTTTTTTACTTTAGGTTTTAGTATAGTTTATTTTTAGTTTAGGTTTAAGTTTATGTTTATTTTTTTAATTTAGTTTTATTTTATTTTATTTTTAGGTTTAGGCTTTATTTTTTTATTTTTTAGGTTTAGATTTATGTTTTTATTTTCTTTATTTAGGTTTATGTTTTATGTTTTTATTTTATGTTTATTTTTAGTTTTATTTTTTAGTTTAGCTTGAGGTTTACTTTTACTTTATTTTATTTTATTTAGTTTAGGATTTAGGATTAGTTTATTTTAGGTTTAGGTTTAGTTTTATTTATTTTAGTTTAGTTTATTTATAGTTTAGGTTTAGGTTTATTTTGTTTTCTTTATTTTTTTATTTTAGGTTTAGTTTTATTTATAGTTTAGGGTTTGATTTTATTTTTTATTTATTTTAGGTTTTATTTAGGTTTATTTTTTTAGGTTTAGGTTTTATTTAGTTTATTTTATTTTATTTTAGGTTTATTTTATTTTTTTATTTTTTATTTTTTATTTTTTTTATTTAGGTTTCTTATTTAGTTTATTTATTTTATGTAGTTTAGGTTTTATTTTATTTTAATTTAATTTTTATTATATTTTTAGGTTTAGGTTTATATTTTTTTGTCTTATTTTATTTTTAAGTTTTATCTAGTTTACATATAAGTTTTTAAGTTTTTATGATTTAGGGTTTTAGTGTTTAGGATTTTAATGTTTAGGGTTTTGGGTTTGGGGTTTAGGTTTTAGGGTTTAGGCTTTAGGTTTGTTTTAGGTATTTTAGTTTATTTTAGAGTTTAGGGTTTTACTTAGGTTTAGGTTTTAGATTAGGGTTTAGGGTTTAGGTTTAGTTTTTTTTAGGGTTTAGGGTTTAGGGATAAGGGTTAATTTAGGGTTAGGTATGGATTTACTTAGGGTTTAGGGTTAGGGTTAGGGTTAGTTTAGGTTTAGGGTTTATAGTTTGTAGGTTTAGGTTTTAGTTTAGGGTTTAGGGTTTAGTGTTTAGTTAATTTGGGTTTAGGGTTAGGTTTAGTTTAGGATTTAATGTTTAGCATTTGGGGTTTTTTTTAAAAAAGCCAGGTTTAGGTTTATTTAATTTATTTAGTTTATATATTTTATTTCAATTTTTTATTTAGTTTAATTTATTTTTTTTATGTTTATATATTTTAGTTTAAGTTTTTTTTTAGTTTCTTTTTTAACTTTAGGTTTAGGTTTATGTTTATTTTTACTTTAGTTTTACTTTTATTTAATTTTTTAGGTTTAGGTTTTTTTTATTTTTAGGTTTAGGTTTAGGTTTTCATTTTATTTTCTTAGGTTTATGTTTTAAGTTTTTATTTTAGGTTTATTTTTAAGTTTTAATTTGGTTTAGGTTTAGGTTTATTTTCTATTTTTTTATTTTATTTAATTTAAGGTTTAGGTTTAGTTTATTTTAGGTTTAGTTTATATTTATTTAGTTTAGTTTATTTTAGTTTAGGTTTAGATTTATTTTATTTTATTTATTTTAGGTTTAGGTATTTAGTTTTATGTTTAGGTTTATTATTTATTTATTTTAGGTTTATTTTAGGTTTATTTTTTTTTTTAGGTTTAGGTTTTATTAGTTTTTTAGTTTATTTTATTTTTAGTTTATTTATTTTGTTTTACATTTAGGTTTGATTTTATTTTGGTTTTTTTTATTTTTAAGATTATTTTATTTTTAGTTTAGTTTAGGTTTTAATTATTATTTTATCTTATTTTTTATTTTTTTTTTTAGGTTTAGGTTTAGTTTCTAGTTTAGGTTTTGGTTTAAGTTTTAGTTCATGTTTTTATTTTATTTAATTATTTTATTTTATTTAGGTTTAGGTTTATTTATTTATTTTATTTTTAAGTTTTATTTTATTTAGGTTTAGGTTTTTAGGTTTTTAGGGTTTAGGGTTTAGGGTTTAAGGTTTAGGGTTTCGGGTTTAGGGTTCAAAGTTGTAGGTTTAGGGCTTAAGGTTTTAGGATTTAGGGTTTAGAGTTTTAGGGTTTACGATTTAGGGTTTAGGGTTTAGGGTTGTAGGTTTAGGTTTTGGGTATAGGTTTAGAGTTTGGTTTAGTTTAGGGTTTAGGTTTAGTTTTAGGGTTAGTTTAAGATTAAGATGTTTTAAGTTAAACTAGTAGGTTTATGTTTATTTAGTTTATTTTATTTATTTTATTTTATTATTTTATTTTTATTTAATTTAGTTTATTTATTTAGGTTTATTTATTTTAGAGGTTTATATTTTAGTTTATTTTAGGTTTAGGTTTAGGTTTAAGTTTATTTTTTAGTTTAGTTTATTTTTTTATTTAATTTTTTATGTTTAGGTTTATTTTTATTTTTTAGGTTTAAGTTTAGTTTTATTTTATTTTTTTAGGTTTAGGTTTTAGGTTTTATTTTAGGTTTTACTTTTTAGTTTAGGTTTAGGTTTATTTTATTTTATTTTATTTAGTTTATGTTTTGGTTTAGGTTTAGTTTATTTTATGTTTAGGTTTATTTGATTTATTTTATTTTAATTTTATTTTAGGTTTAATTTTTTTTCTAGGTTTAGGATTTAGGTTTTCTTTTTTATTTATTTTTAGGTTTATTTTTTACGTTTAGGTTTTTATTTAGTTTTTATTTTATTTTATCTTAGGTTTATTTTATTTTTATTTTACATTTAGTTTTATTTTATTTAGGTTTTTTATTCTTAGGTTTATTTTATTTTTTAATTTAGTTTAGGTTTTATTTATTTTATTTTAGTTTATTTTTATTTTTGAGTATATTTTATTTTTAAATTTAGGTTTAGGTTTTAGTTTAGGTTTTTTATTTTATTTATTTATTTATTTTATTTAGGATTAGGTTTTTAGGTTTTTAGGATTTAGGGTTTAGCGTTTAGGGTTTAGGGTTTAGGGTTTAGTTTTTTTAGGTTTTATAGTTGTTTAGGTTAGGGTTTAGGGTTTAGGGTTTAGGGTTTAGGGTTTAGGGTTTAGGGTTTAAGGTTTAGGGTTTAGGGTTTGGGATTTGGGGTTTAGGGTTTAGGATTGTAGGTTTAGAGTTTAGGGTTAGTTTTAGGGTTTAGGGTTAGGGTTTTTTTAATTATTTTATTATTTATTTTTAGGGTTTAGGGTTTACATTTAGGGTTTAGGGTTTAGGTTTTAAATTTAGGGTTCAATTTTTAGTTTAGGGTTTAGGGTTTTTGGTTTTTTTTTTTAACAGAGAACAATTTCATATTCAACATTTCTTTTTTTTGATTTCATCAACGAAGTAACACACCAAGTTCTCTAAGGCACAAGCGATGACATTGATAAAAAATGAGCATGCATAGAGCAAATCAAAACTCTAGATAACTAGAACTTTCTATAAAACCATAGTTCCATAAGTGATTGGATCGACCCTTCAATTTATCGGTTCCCATCGGAACCACCCTGACCTCTCAAGTAGAGGGATCCACCATCATATCCCCGATCCCTACTTCTGCCACCATGATGGCTGTAACCTCTATCGCTCCTCCCTCCTCCATTACCACCACTGCTCTGACCACCACCTCCATATCCACCAGCACCTTGAGATCTCCCCCCCTCCCTCCACTACGATAATTGCTACCTCCGCCTTCACCTCCAACACCAAATCTAGAATGAACATGGTTGACGGTGATGTTCCTATTGGCAATTTTCTTCCCATTCTTAGGGTTTTAGTTTAGGTTTAGGTTTATTAGGTTTTAGGGTTTAGGTTTATTTTTTAATTTTTTAATTACTTTAAGTTTACGTTTAGGGTTTGGGGTTTGGGGTTTAGGATTTTTTTTAAACTCAAATGATTTCATAATAAACAAGAAATTACTAAAACATGCAAGTCATTATTCTCTAACAACTAATAAAATAGGATAAAATAAAATGTAATTAAAAAATTCACAAAATAGTATTTCACAAAATAATTTAACTCCCAAAGACAATAAATTTTTTATTTGATAGAAGGCCAACAAAGCTTTGTCAAATAAGTTGAATCCCATATCATCATTAGATTCCTCAGCAGGCTCTTCCTTCTTCACTTCCACTGCAATTGCGAGTAGAGTACCGAAGCATTAGCGGTAGCCACAACAAATTTACTAAGATCTTCAAATACCTTCTTGGCTGGTATGTGTAATGTCGGTGGCAATTGTGACGAGGAAATTCTTGTAAGTGTTGATGAACATGTGGGTTTGGGACAAGAGAATAGTGAGAGAAGTGATCATTGAAAGGCATATCAAAAACTTCTCGATGAGATCATGTTTAGTGAGGTCAAGTACTTGAGGAGAACAGATCCATCATCATAGATTGACGACAAGGCCATTAGAGAATGGCTTAATTGAGGAGTGTTGCCTCAGGATCCCACTCATCATCTTTTAATTAGCTTATTTAGGGTGATAATTCAACTACCCTGATCTTAGTTGGGATGAGAACCTAGAAGAAAGAAGCTTGTGAAGGATCCATATGTTGCTGGAGGAACCACAACATCAATAGGTGCAATAAAACCAACACGGGCAGGAGCACCAACTTTATATTTTTCAACCTCTCCAATGACTTCTTTAATATCCCCTTTCATAAAAATTAGCTCAACTGGGGTTTAGGGTTTATGGTTTTAGGGATAATTCTTTTAGGGTTTAGGGTTTAGGGTTAGGGTTAGGGTTTAGGGTTTAGGGTTTAGGGTTTACGATTTAATGTTTAAGGTTTAGGGTTCAGGGTTTTTTAGGCTTTAGGGTTTAGCATTTTTAGGCTTTAGGGTTTATGGTTTAGGGGGGTTAGTTTTAGGGTTTAGGTTTAGCATTTAGTGTTTAGGATTTATGGTTTAGGTTTTTTTAAAAAAATTAAGTAAACCCGTAGGTTTAGGATTATTTAGTTTATTTATTATTTCTTTTAGTTTATTTTATTTTTTATTTTTATTTATGTTTAATTTTATTTTTATTTAGTTTAGTTTATTTATTTTAGGTTTCTTTATTTTAGTTTTGGTTTTTTATTTTTGTTTATTTTTTTGGTTCAGGTTTAGGTTTAGGTTTATTTTTTTAGTTGAGTCTTATTTTTATATTATTTTAATGTTTAGGTTTTATTTTTTATTTTTAGGTTTAGGTTTAGGTTTTATTTTATTTTTTAGGTTTATGTTTAAGTTTTATTTAGGTTTGTTTTAGATTTTATTTTTAGTTTAGTTTAGGTTTATTTTAGAGTTTATTTTATTTAGTTTAGGTTTAGGTTTAGTTTAGGTTTAGTTTATTTTAGGTTTAAGTTTTAGTTTTTATTTATTTTAATTTCTTATTTTAGTTTAAGTTTAAGTTTTTTTTTTATTTTTATTTTAGGTTTAGTTTTTTTTTTTTTAGTTTGGGTTTAGGTTTTATTTATTATTTATTTTTAGATTTATTTTTTTAGGTTAAGGTGTTTATTTTATTTTATTTTTGGTTTATTTTATTTTTATTTTACATTTAGTTTTATTTTATTTAGGTTTTTTTTAAGTTTATTTTTTTTAATTTAGTTTTGGTTTTTATTTATTTTATTTTTAAGTTTAGCTTTTATCTTAGGATTTTATTTTATTTTTTTATTTTATTTTATTTAGGTTTAGGTTTTTTTATTTATATTTATTTTAGGTTTTATTTAGTTTAGGTTTAGGTTTTTAGGGTTTAAGGTTAATGGTTTACAATTTAGGGTTTAGGGTTTAGCATTTTAGCGTTTAGGGTAGGGTTTAGGGTTTAGTGTTTAGACTTTACGGTTTAGGGCTTTTAGGGTTTAAGATTTAGGGTTTAGAGTTTTTGTTTTAACTAAAGGAATTTGTTTCTCAAAAATAGGTACAAGACCATATTAGAGACTAAACTCAAGAAAAAGAAATTACTACTCAAATAAGAGGAGAATCTAAAGAGTTTAGTCTCTAAATTAATAAATCAAAGCAAAAAGAAAAAAAACAAAGACAAAACTAAGAAAGCCAAAACAAAAGGCAAAAGGGGAAGAATCCAGAGCTCAAAAGAACCTCGAGAGAAGAAGATCCATAGAAATGGAAACACGCAACAAACAACTCAACCATCTAAGAAAAGAGACCATTAGTAAGATTGCTCCTCAAGAAGAAAAGACCAACTGAAAAGAGAACTTACAACTTCAATCTCAGAAAAGAAGGAGCTCAAAACATAAAGAGAAAAAACTCGATGAGATATGAGAAAAGAAGGATAATCAAAATAATGAGGGGCATCAAATCCTAAGTGTATCCAACTTCAAAGAAGGGTTATAAATAGGAAGAGTCACCAGCCACAAAAATTTCAAGGAAAAAATCCATCATATCATCATAGCCATCCCAACCAAAGAAAAATATAAACCTATCATAATAGTCACCACCAAACAAAAGAAGCTAAGGAAACAAAAAGAGGAGACCAATAGATAAAATTAACATAAGGCTATCCCAACAAAACAAAATATTAACACCTCTTAAAATGGAGGAGAAAAGAAGCTCATGACAAAAAAAAAAAGAAAGTGCCCTTAAAGCAAAACCAACATAATAATACCAATCCAAAACCACCAAGGCACCAAATAGAGCCCACAACACCAATCTAAAGCCACCAAGGCCAACCAAAGGAAAAGGAAACCAAAGCACCACACAACAAAGCACCCAAGAAAATAGCTCAAGAAAGAGCAAGTGGACCAAACAACCAACAAAAAAAGATGAAGCTAACAATAGATAAAATAAATAGTTAGAGAAACAACCAATGGACAAACCACATGCCAAGGATAAAAGGTACCTACCACCAACAAAGAGCAAAAGAACCAACCAAAGAAAGGCAAATAATAGGAACAAAGCCACTAACAAAAAACCATTCAAGGGCACCAAAACTCGGGAACCAAAAAAAACCGGACAGGAAGCCGAAGAAATAAAATTAGCCAAAATACTCTAGATAGCAAGAAAACACACAACAAAAGCTTAGCAGAGAAAAAACAAGCCAAAGGCAAAACCTCCCAGAGGAGAGAGATTATTTCAAGAAGCTTTAAAATGAGTTACCCTCGACAAGTGAGGAGGGCATAAATCTAAACTTTTCTTCTTATAAATAGTTTTATAACCATGTCTTTTCTCCAAAATCTCCATCCAAAATGAATCATTATTGTTATATAAAGGCATGGGGATCAGCAGAAGATATCAATTTCAAATAAGAGCATTCAGATTCATCCACAACATTAGACAAAGGAAAATATGAAATAGTATGCATTTTAGAATTAGAAGTGAAAGAAAGAAAAATAGCTTTATTAAAAAAAATTATCAATATTTTCACCTTCCAACAAAATCTAAAGAGTATCCTTGTCTCATTCATAAAAGAAGCAAGAGCATAATCCAAATTTTTAGTATAATCTTCATGTAATGGATTAAAATAAGATTCAAATCCTTAGAAACACATAGCATATTACCAAAATTTTGAACATAATTATAGCCATAGAAAACCATCATTTTGAACTGAAATAGAACTATTCATTGTGAGAGAATTGTCACTATCTAAATCTTATTTTTTAAAGAAAGATCACCAATATTAAAAGATTATTAGGACCGAAGTTAAAATATCAAAATAAGAGCTTTCTTTTCACCACCATTCTTAATCAAAGAAGGCAAATAGTCTCTTTCCCATGATCTAAAGCGGAATAGGAGAAAGAGAAACAACATCCAACGATTGGAAGAAATGGTCTTAGCATCAACAATATTGACCATCATCATGAAAGGACTTATGCATAACATCCAAACCATTATAATCATTAACCACGGCCTTTAAAGTCTTCCCTTTAACAAAATCAACTAAAGAAACACTTAAAGCATGATTATTAGTAAAACTTTTTCAAAACATCAAAATTACCTTTCACATTAGACAAATCATTAATAGGTAAAATTTTTTCAAAAGATTCATAAATTTAGTTTTGCAAAACATTAGAATTTTGAAAAGCATATTTTCCATTATCCAACTTGAGAGAATCATCAGTTTTCAACAATTCAATTCTTCGGTGATTTTCTTCTAAGAGAGGGATGAGCAATAAAGCATTAATTTCATGCCCATGAATCTTATTACAAAAAATGGGAAAGCTCTCAAAAATAACTTTTAAAGTAATCACATTTCTCAACCAAATTTCTTTTGGATATTTTTTAGTAATATCAATCTCTACAAGATTTCTAAGACGGTAAAGCAATTGTTGCTTGATCAACATGCAAGGCCAACCAAAATCAACCCAATAGCATAAAGAAATTGATAATTAAATAGATGAATCCTCATGTTAGGTAAATAAATCCAAATGGGAACATAGGAGACTCTTCATTAACATCAAACATAGGTGTCCAATTTACAATACGCATTTGACAATTAAAAATATAATAAGAATGCCTAGAAAAAATTATTTTGTAATCAAGGTCATTAAAAACTTTAATCAGAACAAGCCTTGCATCAATCAGCCTAACAAAAAAAGAACCAGATAAATTTAAGCTATCAAAAAAAAAGAATGAATATCTTCCATCTTTGGCCGTTTAAATGAAAAGTTTCCAATCAAAGATAAAGCAAAAAGTTCAGTTAATCTTTCATTATCCTCATCTGAAATCATAATTACCAGAGTACCTTTAAAGTCTTATGAAGCAAATGCAAAGGAGGCTCGGTGGAGGAATTCTTATGAGCTAAAGCCTCTTTGAAAGATTTAGTAATAATAGGTAATTTAGAGGTAGGGCTACCCAAAATCGATGCCCTAGCAGATCCATCGGGACTTACCCATGGATTTCAAGTAGGATGCCATGAGTCATGGTGTATGATAAAGAGGTTGAGATCCCCAAGGCGACAATCTATAAGGAATCAAGAGAAAAATCACTCAAAACTCACCAAAATGTGAGGGATCCCAAAAATTTAAGAGGGTTTAGTTTAGTTTTAGTTTAGGTTTTAGGTTTAGTGTTTATTAGATATTATTAGGTTTTATTAGTTTTATGTTATAATTAGTTTATTATTAGTTTTATTTAGTTTAGTAGTTTACTTTTTAGTTTTTATTAGTTTAGTTTTAGTTATTATTATTTTAGGTTAGTTTAGGTTTAGGTTTAGTTTATTAGTTTATTTAGTTTATTTATTTCTTGTGGTTTACTTTGTTTTAGTTTATTTATTAGTTATTATTAGATTTTTAGTTAGTTAGTTATTTATTTTGTTTAGTTAGTTATTATTATTAGTTTATGGTTTTATTATTATTTAAGTTTTAGTTAGTTTTAGTTAGTGGTTTAGTTTTATTAGCTTTGTTTTGTTAGTTTATTTATTAGTTTATTAGTTTATTTGTGGTTTTTGTTTTATTAATTTATTATTATTAGTTTTTTAGTTTAGTTAGTTGTTTTATTATTAATTTTATTTTAGATTATTTTCTTAGTTTATTATTATTAGTTTATGTTTATTATTAGTTTTATTATTATTTAATTTATTTAGTTAGTTTTATAGGGTTTAGTTATTTAGTTATTTATTAGTTAAATTATTATTATTTTTTATTATTATTAGCTAGTTAGTTATTATTATATTATTTATTATTATTTTTATTAGTTTAGTTATTGTTAGTTAGTTTTTATTATTATTATTATTATTAGTTATTATTATGTTTATTTCTCAGTTAGTTTTTGTGGTTTATTAGTTTAGGTGTAGGGTTTAGTTTTAGTTAGTTATTATTATTAGTTTATTATTTATTAAAGTTTAGGTTAATTATTAATTATTTAGTTTTATTAGTTAGTTTTTTTAATTAGTTTTTTATTTATTAGTTTTATTAGTTTTTAGTTGGTTTAGTTAGTTATTTAGTTTATTAGTTATTATTATTAGTTTATGGTTTTATTATTATTTAGGTTTTAGTTAGTTTTAGTCAGTGGTTTAGTTTTATTAGTTTAGTTTTGTTAGTTAATTTGTTAGTTTAGTATTTTAGTTTATTAATTTTATTTGTTTAGTTATGGGTTTAGGTTTATTAGTTTATTATTATTAATTTTTTAGTTTCGTTTATGGTTTAGTATTTTCATTATTTATTATTGGTTAGTTACTATTTATTATTATTAGTGTAGTTAGTTTTTTATTATTAGTTTAGTTTTAGACTAGTTTGTTTTAGTTTATTATTATTAATTTATGTTTATTATTATTATTTAGTTTATTTATTTAGTTTGGGTTTAGGGTTTAGTTATTTAGTTATTTATTACTTAGTTTATTATTATTATTATTAGTTTATTAATTTAGTTAGTTATTGGTTATTAATTATTTATTATTATTATTATTATTATTATTTTTTTTATTAGTTTAGTTATTATTAGTTAGTTTTTTTATTATTATTATTATTATTTTATTTTGGTTTATTCTTTATAGTTATTTGTTAATTTTTCTTTATTAGTTTATTGGTTTTATTATTGGTAGTTATTAATTTTTTAGTTAGGTGTTTTATTATTATTATTAGTTATTATTAGTTTTTAGGTTAGTTATTATTATGTTTATTTATTAGTTAGTTTTTTTGGTTTATTAGTTTAGGTTTAGTGTTTAATTTTAGTTAATTATTTTGGTTATTTATTATTAGTTATTTATTAGTTTATAGTCTATTTTAATGTTTTTATTTATTAGGGTTTAAGTTTATTTATTAATTAGTTTAGTTTTATTAGTTAGTTTTTTATTAGTTAATTTATTGGTTTTATTATTAGTTATTTTATTATTATTAGTTTTAGTTTTATTAGTTTTATTTAGTTTATTATTTTTTAGTTTTTTAGTAGTTATTATTAGTTTAGTTTATTTTTTGTTAGTTTATTAGTTGTTTTTTTTTATGTTTAATTTATTATTAGTTTGTTTTAGTTTGTTAGTTTTGTTTTTATTAGTTCATTAGATTTCTAGTTATTATTTAGTTAGTTTAGTTTAGTTTATTTTATTAGTTTTTGTTTTTTATTTATTATTAGTTTTTGTTTATTATAAGTTTATTAGTTTTAGTTTTATCTAGTTTAGTTTAGTGTTTTATTAGTTTATTATTAGGGTTTAAGGTTTAGGGTTTAGGGTTAGTTTTAAGATTTAGGGTTTAATATTAGGTTTTTTAATATTTTTTTATTTTTTTATTTATAGTTTAGGGTTTAGTTTAGTTTGGTTTTTTGGTTTAGTTTTTAATTTAGCTTATTGTTCATTTTTTTTATAGAGAATATTATTCAACATTTCTTCTTTTGATTTCATCAACCAAGTAACACACCAAGTTCTCTAAGACACAAGTTGATATAGATCAAAATGAGCAATCTCAGCTAGAAGACATAGTTTCATATTAGTTAGATTATTTCTTATTTCTAGTTTCCATGCCTTTTAGGTCCACCATTATTTATCTCTATTAGGAACCACCATTGTTGTAATTATCACTCCTCCCTCCATAACCACCATTGTTTATCACCACCTCCATATCCACCAACACATGATCCCCACCATTATGATAACTTATTAGCCTCCACTTAGATCTAGACTAGCAGTTGATAGTGAGTTCATGTCATCAAGGTTCTTATTCTTAGGGTTTAGGTTTAAGTTTAGATTTATTAGGTTTTAGGGTTTAGGTTTTTTTTAATTTATTTAGTTACTTTTTTGGTTTAGGTTTATTGGGGTTTAGAGTTTAGTTTAGGGGTTAGTTATTATTAGGTGGTAGTTTAGTTTTTTTAGGTTTTAATTTGGTTTTTAGTTATTTTAGTTAGTTTTTATTTGTTTTAGTTTGTTTTTTTTTAATTGTTTAGTTTAGGTTTAGTGGTTTAGGGTTAGGTTTAGGGGTTTAGGGTTTAGTTAGTAGTTTAGGTTTAGGTTTAGTTAGATTTAGGGTTTAGGGTTTAAGGTTTTTTTTAGTTAGAAATTAGTAGTTTAGTTTATTTAGTTTTTTTATTTTTAGTAAATTTTATTTTATTTCTTTAAGTTTATTTTTTATTTTTATTTAGTTTACTTTATTTATATTAGGTTTATATATTTTTGTTTATTTTTTAAGTTTAGGTTTAGGTTTATTTTTTTAGTTTATTTTTTTTTTTTATTTTATTTTTTTTAGGTTTAAGTTTTATTTTTTAGATTATATTTAGGTTTTATTTTATTTTTTTTTAGTTTTAGGTTTTTTTATTTTTGGCTTATTACAAGGTTTTATTTTTAGTTTATTTTATTTAATTTAGTTTATGGTTTAAGTTTAGGTTTAGGTTTAGGTTTTATTTATTTTAGTTTAGTTTATATTATTTTTTTGGTTTAGGTTAACTTTATTATGGTTATTTTAGGATTAGGTTTTTATTTTATGTTTAAGGTTTAGGTTTTATTTTTTATTTTTTTAGGTTTATTTTTTAGGTTTAGGTTTTTATTTGGTTTTTATTTTATTTAATATTGGTTAATTTTAATTTTATTTTACATTTGTATTTATTTTATTTAGGTTAATTATTTTTAGTTTAATTTTATTTTTTTAGTTTAGTTTAGGATTTTATTTATTTTATTTTGGTTTAGTTTTTATTTTTATTTTATTTTATTTTTAGGTTTAGGTTTAGGTTTAGATTTAAGTTTTAGTTTAGGTTTTTATTTTATTTTATTTTATTTTTTTATTTAGGTTTACATTTTTTATTTATTTTATTTTTTTATTTTATTTAATTTAGGTTTAGGTATTAGGTTTTTTGGGTTTAGGGTTTATGGTTTAGGTTTAGTTTGGGGTTTAGGGTTTAGGGTTTAGGTTTAGGGTTTGGGTTTTAGGGTTAGAGTTTTGTGTTTTAGGTTTAGGTTTAGGTTTAGGTTAGGTTTAGTTTTTTTTTTTTAAGGTTTAGGGTTTAAAGTTTAGGGTTTAGGTTTAGAGTAAGTTTAGATTTAGTGTTAGTTTTAGGGTTTAGGGTTGATCATTTTAGGGTTTAGTTTTAGAGTTTTGGTTTAGGGTTTAGGTTTTTTTTTTAAAATTAAGTAGGATTAGTTAGGTTTATTTATTTTATTTTCTTTTTTTATTTATTTTATTTATTTTATTTTATTTTAGTTTATTTTATTTTTTATTTAGTTTAATTTATTTATTTTAGTTTAGGTTTTATATTTTAGTTTATTTTTTAGGTTTAGGTTTATGTTTATTTTTTTAGTTTAGTTTTATTTTATTTTAGGATTTTAGGTTTTTTTATGGTTTAGGGTTTATGGTTTAGGGTTATTTAGGGATATTGGTTAGGTTTAGGGTTTTATTATAGGGTTAGGTTTTTTAAAATTTTTTAATTTTAATTTTTTAATTAAGTAACTAGTAGGTTTAGGTGTATTTTTTATTTTTTTATTTATTTTAATTTATTTTATTTTAATTTTATTTTGTGTTTTGTTTTTAATTTTTTATTTAGTTTAGTTTATTTATTTTATTTATTTATTTTAGTTTAGGTTTTTATTTTAGTTTAGGTTTTTTATTTTAGTTTATTTTTATTTTAGGTTTATTTTTTTAGTGTAGTTTTTTCTTTTTTTATTACATTTTTAGGTTTTATTTTATTTTTTATTTTTAGTTTAATTTAGTTTTATTTTAAGTTTATGTTTATTTATTTTTTTAGTTTAGGTTTAGATTTAGGTTTAGTTTATTTTAAGTTTAGGTTTAGGTTTTATTTATTTTAGTTTATTAGTTTAGGTTTATTTTATTTTTTTATTGGTTTAGATTTTTTTATTTTTTAGTTTAGGTTTAGGGTTTTATTTTTTTTTATTTATTTATTTTAGGTTTACTATGATTTTTAGTTTATTTAGTTTAGTTTATTTTTTTTAGATTTAGGAGATTTAATTTGATTATTTATTTAGCTTTTTAGGGTTTAGTTTTAGTTTTATTTATTTATTTTATAGGTTAGTATTTAGGTATTTTTTATTAGATTTTTTAGTAGGTTTTAGGATTTTATTTATTTAGGTTTTATTTGGTTTAGGGTTTAGGGAGAGAGAGAGAGAGAGAGAGAGATGTTTATTAGTTTAGGTTTTTTGTTTATGGATTTTTTAGGTTTTATTTATTTTTTAGTTAGATAGGTTAGATGTTTTTTTTTATTTTTTTTAGATGAATAGAGATTTAGTTAGTTTTAGGTTTAGAGTTTAGCTTGATATAAGTTTGTTAGATTGGTTTGGGTTTATGCTTTAATATTATAAGAATATTTTAATTTGTTTATTTTTTTTTTTTTTTTTTTAATTTTTTATTTTATCATTTTATTATTTATTTTAGGTTTATTTTATTATGGACTTAGTTTTATTTATTTTCTTTATTTTTTTTTATTTTTGTGATTTTGATTTATTTATTTCTTTAGTAGTTATGTATTTTTTATTGGTTTTTTATTTTGGTTTATTTTTTTAGGTTTAGGTTTTATTTAGTTTTATTTTTATTTTATTTTTTTATTTAGTTTTATTTTATTTATTTAGGTTTTTTTTAGTTTAGTTGATTTTAAATTATTTATTTTAGTTTAGTTTTATTTTTTATTTTATTTCTTTAGTTTTGGTTTAGTTTATGTTTTTTTTATTTTATTTTGGTTAGGTTTTTTTATTTATTTTATTTTTTTAGGTTTTATTTAGTTTAGGTTTAGCTTTTTTAGTTTTTTGGTTTATTTAGGGTTTAGGGTTTAGGGTTTGGGGTTTAGGGTTTAGGTTTAGGGTTTAGGGTTTTGGGGTTTAGGTTAGGTTTATTTTAGGGTTTAATGTTTAACATTTTAGGGTTTAGGGTTTAGTTTTAGTTTAGGGTTTTTGTTTAGGGTTTAGGTTTAGGTTTTCTTAAGTTAGTTTTAGTTTTGGGTTTAGGGTTTTTGGTTTGTCTTTTATTTTCTTTTTTACTAGAGAATAAATTCATATTGAACATTTCTTCTTTTCAATTTCATCAACCAAGTAACATGTTTTCAAAGACACAAGTGAGACATAGATAAAAAAATGAGCATTAGATAATCATAGATAGAACCATCTCTATAAAGACATAGTTCTAAGTAGCATATTGGATCATTGTTCTTGATTTCTCAGTTCCCAAAAACCACGACCTCTCTTTAGTGGATTCACCATATTCGATCTCTACCTCCACCACCATGGCTCTAACCTCCATGCTCCTCACCACCACTTCCCACCTCCATTACCACCACCTCCATATACCACCACTAAGATAATTCTTCACCTCCACTTAGATCTAGAGGCGTTGATGATGATGTTCTTTTCAAGGTTACATTCTTAGGTTTAGGTTTAGGTTTATTAGGTTTTAGGGTTTAGGTTTTTTAATTTATTTAGTTACTTTAGGTTTAGGTTTAGGTTTGGGGTTTTTTAGGATTGGGATATGGTTTAGGGTTTAGTTTAGGGTTTAGGTTTAGGTTTAGGGTTTAGGATTTTAGGTTTTATGCTTTAGGGTTTATGGTTTAGTGTGAGTTTAGGGTTTAGGTGTAAGATTAGGGTTTAAGGTTTAGGTTTAGGGTTTGGTTTAGGTTTAGGGTTTAGGTTTAGGGTTTGGGTTTAGGTGTAGGTTTAATTTGGGGTTTAGTGTTTGGGATTTAGGGTTTTAGGTTTAGGGTTTAGGTTTAGGGTTTAGGATTTAGGATTTGGTTTTGGGGTTTAAGTTTAGGTTTAGGGTTTAGGTTTGTTTGACTTTTTTTTTTAAATTGAACAAATTCATATTCAACATTTCTTCTTTTTTGATTTCATCAATGCACCAAATTTTCAAGCATAAGTGATAGATAAAATGAAGCATAAAATCAAAACTAGATAACTAGAACCTTGTATATAAAGAGAGTTCCATAAGCAATAGATCATATCGCCATTCTTAGTTTCTCCTTCCATGAACCACCCGACCTCTCTAGGGGTCCACCATCTTAAATCCCCGATCTCTCTACCTTCACCAACCACCATCACTTTGACCACCACCACTTTGACCACCACCTCCATATCCACCACCACCTCCAGATGCCCCACCACCACTTATACCACCACCTCGCCTTACTCCACCAATCTAGGACACGGTTGTGGTGATGTTCCCCCAGGTTCTCTTAGGGTTTAGTTTTTTAGGAAAGTTAATTTTATTACCTTAAAAATAAAGGATACAATAAAGGTAAACTCAAATTTCTACTACTCAGAGCTACAAGAAACCTAAAGAGCTAAACCCCTATCAAAGTACAATGGAAAAAAATAAAAAGCAAAAGCAATAAGCATAGAAAATCAGAAAGTACAAAAAACTAATAAAACTTAAGAAAAATAAAAGGACTAGATAGTTCATGATCCTTTGAGAAGGAAAGATAAGCAAGATCCACATCAACAATGAGTTGGTGAGTAAAAATCATTCCATCTGAAGTTCAAACTACAAAAGAAATCAGCAAAACATTACAAAGGAAATGGCCTATAACTCAAGGAAAATTGATAAAGTAAAAATTTAGAAAAATTTAGAAAGAGAAGGCTAGCTTAGTTAAGATCATCTCAAGGGCAACAATACATATGAGCATCCAAACTTCATGAGAAGGGTTACAATCATATGCATGCTACCAACTAGAGAGAGAGAGAAGATATAAGGAAAGGATCATCCGTACACCGATATAAGAAATCATCAAGGAAAAAAGTCCAAGTGATCTTGTGCTTGCACCAAAAAATAGAGAAAAATAGCCGACTAAACCTAGCAAACCCACCAACAAAAAACCCATAACAGACCAAACACATAAAGCCAACATCTCAGTTATAGCAAGGTTGGTGGTAGAGAACAACTATCTCCAGAGCTAGCAATCAAATCCAAGGGAAAAATTTCACCCAAATAGCAAAATAGTAGAAGATAAGCACAGGAGAGAAAGCCATAGCATAGAGAGACCAAGTGGGCATCTAGAAGTTACCATCAAAAACCACCACCAAGGCAACCAAAGGAAAGAAAATCCACCATCACCAACCAAGAGGCAAATCAGAAACAAAGAGAGCCAACTAAACTAAAGGGATTCAATACTAACATCCAACATAAAGCACAAAACACCAAACCACTACACAAGCATCCAAGGCAAGACATCATCCATAAAACCCTCAAAGTAACCCCAACAAGTCCTAAAATAGACCAAAACCACAAGAGCTCATATCCTCCACCAACAAAATAGCCAATAAACCACCCAGGCCAGTAGCCAACAAGATGAGCAGTAGGAGAAGTCTGAGCACCCAAACTGGGAAGCAAAATAAAGGAAAAATAGTCGCACCCAAGAGAGGATAACCAACCCTCAGAAACCAAACCAAAAGCACTTAAACCAACCATCAAACTACAAACAACACACACCAACCAACCTAGATAGCCAAAATAGCCAAAATCAAAAAACCAACCAAGAAAAAGCTAATAGAAAGCCCAAAGAGGGAAAAGAACAACAACAAAGCAACAACCCACTTGGAGATCTCCAAAATAACCAAGAAATAAAAATGGTAGTCACCCAGCCAAACTAGAAAAGGCTAAGGAGGACCACCCAACCACAAGCAGGAAAATTGTAAGGAAAATAACAAGGCTAGAGGCAAGCAAAACTTCTTCCAAATGCCAAAGAGTAGATAGTCACTACAAATGAGAAAATGGGGAGACAACAACCACATAACAATTAACTAAAATTAACTAGGTAGATAGAACCAACCAACAGAAACCTTCAAGTCAAACTAGGAAAGGATAATCAAGCCAGAAGAGGCCAATAGTAGCCATGAAAAAATAACCACCCAAAATTGCTAAGAAAATGAAAAAAACAAATTGCAGCAACCAGCAAAACCAACGATAGCATTCGCAAATCCAATTCAAAAAAGGCCACAGCTAGGTCAAACTAAAGGGAAACCCAACATTCATCGATAAAATGGGTAGGCCAAAATTTGGCACAGCCATAACCCAACAGGAGACACAAAGCATGAGCCAGAGAAAGAAAACTAGGCTAAGAGGATAGGGAAACCAATTAAAATACACCACTAAGACCCAAAAATGGCCAAGTATAGAATGGGGTAAAAGGAAGGGGTTTAAGTATGAAATAAACTCACCAAAACCACTTCCTAGTGAGGGGAGAAAAAAAACAACAAAGATTGAATAAAACCACCATAGAAAAAGATTA